>JAJMFV010000283.1:0-135657 GCA_030568425.1 Ambrosiozyma llanquihuensis | reverse complement strand
AATTTCTTATCAACGTTACACATCCAATTCAAATCATCATATTTGGAATTCTCATATGGAACATAATCTTTCAATTGATCATTTGCAAAACCAACATTGATAGCTGGAACACCAAGATGATTTTGAAAAATTGTGAAATCACCAACTCCTTGAGATATTGATTCAATTTCACCATTTTGATCTTGATAAAATTCAAACAATGAAGTTGTTTCATTAACCATAACTTTCTTCATCAATTCTAACAATTCAAAATTAAATAATGGATTAGATTGAACATTCAATTTATCACCTTGAACTTTATCCAAATTAACATAAACTATAGTATTCTTCCTCAATTTATTTGAATAAAATTCTCCAAATTCAGTTGATCCTAACATCCCATAACTTGATCCATCCCATGAAATCAATTTGATAGTACGTAATGGTCTCCAACCAAGTTTAACCAATTCATTAATCCCTCTTGATAATTCCATCAAACTCATATGTCCTGAACTCGCACCTCCTAACCCACCAATCACATCCCGACTCGCACCAATGATAATCTCTTCATCACTTATAATCCCTGTTATTTCATTGATAACGTTATAAATTGGCTTGATCTTAAACTGAACCAAATTTCTAAAATCTAACATGTAATCAATTGCAGGACCAGGTAAGTATCCGAATTCTTCAACATCACCTTTCCAACCTAAATCAGGACCGGTTTTGATCTTGCTTAATATGATTTTAACTGATTCATAACTCACTGGCATTGAAGGGATTTTAGGAATGGTTTCAGGTTTGATTCTATGGGAGAATAAAGTTGATGACCATCCAGGTGTGGTGGGGTCTCCTGGTTGCTCAATTACAAAATTCGTACTTTGTTTGTCTATACTCCATGGTGATCTTGCTGGTCCTGATGGATACTCTTTATATCCATTAGAAACGGTGAATTGACCATCATCAAATGGATCATTGTAGATTAATACTGCTGATGCTCCAAATTTATGTGCATTTTTCACTTTTAAACTGGTGTGGATTTCACCTGCACGGACAATAACTATTTTATTTTTAATTGGAATTTTGTTTTTCTTCAATAGTTGGAAATCTTTTTCCGTTGCATAATTGGCATATATGAATTCTGCTTTAACTGTACCATTTGCAGAATATGGATGGAAAGTTAACAAATCTGTTTCTTTTAAATTCGGCTCATAAATGATATCACCATTTGAATCCAACATCTTTAACCAATTATCAATTGGTTTACTCACCCAAGTTTCATACTTGTCCAAATAAGTCTTAAACTTGAAATTCTTAAATGCATCAACCATACTTTCATAATTCTCACCAGGAATATGCAATTCATCCTCATATGCTTCCATATACTCCTTAACATGATTTTTAAAATTCAAATGAGTTAAAAACAACCGTTGACAATCATCAAATGTTAAAAACTCACCATGAAACCGTCTCAAATCACGATCTAATGAAGTTCTGGGCATAAACACCAAATTAAACAGGAAAACAGCAAGTATACCAATACAACACGAACTCAAGAATCTTCGACGTCGAACTTGAATCATTGTTGCATGTGTCATATAAATCACCGAATTGGCAATTGATTCAGTGATGCTTCGTGATCGTCTTGATTCATGCTCGGTTTGTGTTGGGTCGTATCCTGTGTTTTCATTGATTCCTTGATAGCTTACCAGTGATCCTTTTCGGCTGTTTGTTTTCGAGTCACGGTGAGATGAAGAGAGTAGGGTTGCCAATAGGTCATCTTCTAGTGATAGGTTTAACGATGAGGATGATTTGCCGGCTCCATACGGGCTGGGAAATGGTTCTGACATTGGTGGGTTTTATGGTGGTTGTGGTGGTTGTGATTTTTGTGGTACTTTGTTTCAATATCAAATATCAATATATGTAGTTAGCTGGACAGTTGGACAGTTGGTGTGTGTCATCGAGGAGGCGAAAGAAGAGACAGAGATGCAGAAATGGCTGTTTCACTGATTTTTCTGTTTTGGTGCTCGTTTCGCTTCGATAAGGACGCCGCGGGGAGAAGTTTGGTGCATTGTTTCAACTACTATCTACTATCTACTGTCTACTGCTATTCTTTTCTGATTGATATGGCATGCTTTAGGTTAGGTTAGGTTAGGTACATACAAATAAATACTGGATATGCTTCACATCTCTAGGAAGAAAGTTCTTTTTTTTGAGTACAGGCTAGCTGGTAGTTCTTGATGGCATCCAAGTTGCAGATTGATTTACGGGCCATATGAAATGGAAACGCAACTTCAATCGCAGGCTTGAACTCCAATCCCAACCATTCACTCAACTTTGTTTTCGTCGATTCGGTCCATAACGAATCATTGATACATGTTTCAGAGTAAAGAAATCCAACCAACTTTTGTAATTCTAATTGGAGCTCGTTCTTGCTATCAACGGGCATGTTCTCCATTTCGTTAACAATCTCGGCGATATCCGGTATGAAACGAGTTGCAAAATGATTGTACGAGGTGAATCTGATTTTCAAAGGTGTTGAAGACTCAATGGTTTTAATAAATGTTAAAAGCTCAAGAGGTTGATACCGAGATGCAAATCTATTGAGGTACGGTGCACAGTAATGTGTATTGATCTCCTTTTCTTGTATTAGCCAGTAGATTGCTTTCCATGGATACTCATCCTCAAGAAATTCAGCAAATTCGGTGATCCTTGGTAAGTCGATTTTGGGGTCGAATATTCTAGCAACTTGTTGCATTTCGGTATTGTTGAGTTGTAAATTGAAGATTGGATTGTCATCATCCCAGTTCAAGCTGTTTAAAGTGTGCAAAAATTGTCTTTCTTCTTCAGTTTCTGGCATTTCAAAAAGATCTTTTTCCACTATTTTTGATATTTGGTCTTTAAACCCATCATTGTTGCTCAAGTAATCATACTTCTTGCTTAAACATCTAACTAACATCACCCAATTTGCATCATTGACGTTGATACTTTTCAAAAGTTGGGATTTGAAAAGTTCCCAGATAAGTTTTTGATCATACTCCAACTTCATCTTTGTTAGATAGTGTTCCAAAGGAAGCAAGAAATAAGTCTGATTGGAATCATATAGATGACGGAACATATAAGACAAGTTTTGATAATCTATAGGGTAACCAGTATTATAAACTTTCAAAAAAAACCAAGCTTCTTCAATTCTTCCTTGATTGATAAGTGATTTGAAAAGCATATTGATAAGTTGTTGAGAAGTTAACTCATATCCGAGTTTACTTCTGCTATTTATAAAATATATTGCATCATCGAATCTATCTTCATTCAACAAAAATTTCACTCTGAAATCAATGAACTCTGATGTCATCTTCAAATCAAGATTCTTAAGAGTATCGTCCAATTGCTCAATGGTTGTAATGCTTTCATCATTCAAATATAATTCATATCCAAAGATTTTCTTTAGGTTGATCTTCCGATCGTTCAAAATATCGAGTACTTGTTTCTTATCTTCTTTCACAGTTAACTTATTATAAATCTTGTAAACCAACATTGAGTCAAGTTTGATATCAGCGAGTCTCATCTCTCTAAATCGATTCCTCAAACACAACTGGCTCTCATCATCGTGGTCTAATAACACATAAAAATACTTATGTATCTGTTTTTTATTGTTCTGGAAATAAACGGCATATAACTTGGTATAACTCTCAACATCTTTATGCATTGCGAATGACTCGAGTAGACACATTGCAGATTCAACATCAATTTGAATCTTTTCTCGAATCACCATCTTGAAAAGCTTCTTCATTGATTCATAAGCCTTTTGCTCTTCTTCTTGTGAACGGTATGAGTATGCTCCTATTTCTTTGATGTATGCTTCGATCTGAGAAGCCATCAATTGCTGATCTGGCAACTCTAGCACTTTACCATGAACGATCTTTGGTTCATTGCGTCTGGTTTCATATGACATGGATCCCAATTGTGCTTTGTTTGGGATCAATGATTCGAACAACTCAAAGAATGTCATTTTGGCTTCGTTCGGTTCATCTTTCACAACTTTGACCACTTTTTTTTTATATTTGTGTACAACGTGATCATTGTTATGGATGTATGTAGTTGGTTTTGTTTTGTTAGTGTGATAGTTTGATTCATTGAAGTATTCGATTTTGGGGATGCTTAATGGTGAGTGCAACATTTGCGATGTACGCAGGGAACTTGAAAGGTATCTGGTGTGTGTGATGTTGCATCTCATACAACCGGTCTTCAACCTCTGTAAACTCATCATGTTTCTTGACAGAATCACCAGACTAGCTACCCAATATCGTATGAAAATGGCAACTACTACTCTTCTTGCTCTTCTCTTCTCTTCTTGAAATGAAATGAAATATAAAACAACTGCCCCCCCATGCTACCCCGCTTTTTGAGCACCTCTTGCTGCACCGCCACACAATTGCATACTTTACAAAACTGATAAGGAAAGGTGGCGCATGTACGTTTACGTTATATTCGGAACAGATATCTTTCTATTAGTAAAGTAACCAGAACATCCCGAAATTAGAAAACCAAAACCACATTCAAAACAATAAAAAACAAAACAAAATAACATAAAAACAAAAAAACACAAAACAGATTCTCTTTACGCAACATAGTGTTCAGTCCAAGCAGAAAAAGGTAATAACTGTTCTTGACGGCAATTTTTCATCTTCACAACGTTGATTTTTTAGAACTTGACAAAACCATCTCTTCATAAGCTTTCTTATTAAGTAACGATTGAGCAGCAGCTTCACTTCCAGCAACATGACCTCTATCATCCAATTCAACTGTACCTGCAGTCTCAAACACAGAAACTTGTCCAACCAACAAACCTAACGTATCCAGAACCTGCGCAGGATCACTCAAGTATGCTTTGGCAAGGGTGATTTTGTTTGCTGGTCCAACTGTAACTGGATAAACACCGTATGTACCCAGAACATTCTCCATTATCGCTTCATCCTGTTTCCAATCCGCTTCTATCTTATTCAATGCTTTGAACATATCTTCATCTGTTGTATCATCACCCAAACACATAACAAAATCAGGGAACTCATCAGCTGATCTTAGTTTCTTGGAAATTGGGTTTGAGCACAGAACTAACCTTCTGACAATCTCACCTTTGTTAACGAAACTTGGTCTCACTTCTAAATTGGCCTTACCTGACATCACTTCAACATCATACAATGACAGTTTTTCAAGCAATTCAGCTTTACATTTAGTGGCTTGAAATAAACCTAAATCTGGATCTGCCTTTCTGTAATGCCATGTCAATGCAACTTTCTTCTTTTCGATAAACGTACCTGGTGTTCTGTCCGTATAATAACCAAAGATCTCTTCAACTTTATCTTGCCATGACATATCGAAACTTTCAGTTAGATTGACCCAATCATTCGAATCATTCTGTTTCATGAAACATCCATGTTCTGCAGATAGTCCGATTTCAGGATAGTTTTTACCAATCCATTTTTCCAAGAATTCTTGATCACGACCACTGATTATCCAAATCTCGTTTCTTTCATCTTTCACAAGCTGTTTCAATATGTTGTTTAATCTTGCTGATGGGATTGCAGCTGCTGGATCACGGACAATTGGGGTTAGTGTACCATCATAATCAAATAGAAATAGCCTATGTTTTGCAGATTCGTAATTTTTCAAAACCAAAGGTTTGTTCAAGTATGGAGTACCATGAGATGAAAGTTTTGAAACAAATGATAATAAACTTTCCAAATTATTTGATGTCCAATCTTGAATGGTATTTTTCTTCACATCTTTGAACAATTTATTTTGTAGTGAACTTTTAGCTTCGAATTCCATCTGTAAACCATCATGGATTGCATTTGCCACACCAACAGAATCCCATGGATTGATTTGGATTGATTCTTGTAACACTGATGTGGTACCACTGAATTCAGACAATATCAAAGGTGATTTTCTTTCCTTTTGACACACAATGTATTCCAAAGCAGTGGTATTCATACCATCTCTAATGGATGTGATCAAACATAAATCAGCAACTTTTAACAATGCCATGTATTCGTTTCTATCGATTCTCATGTTGTATAGTTGAACAGGGGTATAGTCGAATGAACCATATTTACCATTAATATTGTTGATCAACTCATTAACTTGCTTATCAAGTTTCGAACTGTGATAGAATGGTTTGAATGCAACTTGAATCAAAACAACTTTGTTTCTCCATTCAGGATACATATCCAAAAAAACTTCAAAAGCTTGAAGTTTTTGAACAACACCTCTAACCACATCCAATCTATCTCTACCAATGATAATCTTTCTATTTCCATTCAAACTTTTCAAAGTGGCAACTTTATCATCAACAGTCTCAGTAAATGCCTCTTGTTCTAATTTTTCAACATCAATTCCTAATGGAAAGACTCCAATTTTAACCTCTGTTGAATGAACTAGCACACTCGTGGGAGTGGCTTCATATCCTAACAATCTTGCACTACAACTGATCAGATGTCTAGCAAATGAATAACTTTGGAACCCGATTTGATTGGCACCTAACATACCATCCAACAAGATCTTTCTCTTTGACAAACATCTGAAGTATTCAGATGATGGGAATGGAACATGCACAAATGACATAATATACGCATCTGGAATTTCCATTCTTAAAATTTGAGGAAGTAGTAAAAGATAGTAATCGTGAATCCAAATGATATCACCTGGTTTATACAACTCTTTAACTTTTGAAGCATAAGCCTCGTTGAACTTCACGTAATCATGCCACCATTGTGCTTCTTCCGATGATGAATTGGAATATGGTTGTGGGTTTTGCATGTAATGGAACACTGGCCATAATACATTCTCAGCGTACTGTCTCCATTTATCCTGGTTTTTTCTAAGTAGCCAAATCGGATGAATATTTTGATCGTTATTTGAAGATCTTATCTTTGATGTCAATTTCAACTTATCGTCTTCATTCAAATACAATGGATCATTTTCAATGATTTGGTTATGTGGAATTGAATGTGGAATTAATTCACCCTGTTTGTATAGCTCGCCTGTCCATCCAATCAAATGCGTCTCCCATGATGTATCCTTGGACAAGAAGAAATTGGAGGCATACAATGCAGATGAACCTCTAAGCGGTTTGACATCCCACTCTTCTTTCAAAGTTTTTGGGTTTTTCTTTTTGTAGATCTGGTTAGGCAATTGCGTTAGACAGTTGAGAATACGGCCTGATAATGGAGGTTCGAAATCAAGTGGAAAATCAGAAGGTGAGACACAATGGTAGTTTGGTAATGATGATTGTGATTGTGATTGTGAAGGGGAAGTTGATGGAGATGAGGTTGAGAATGAGGGCACTTCCAGTCCATCTGCTGATGATGTTGAAAATGTGCTTGTTTCCTGTTTCATGGTGTCTTAAGAAGATGCAACGACAACAAACGTGAGTAATGCAAGCGTGAATACAGACAATGGCGCTCAATGGTTCTTCAACTTGAGTAATCTGGTCTTGTGAAGTGTGAACTGTGCAATTGGCAAGAAGAGAAAGGAAGAAGGAAGAGAAAGCAAGAAGCAGTGGTTGGGTTGTTAGCATCTCTCCAGAGAGAAAAGCAAGCTGCCGACGTGTGACGTAATGTGGGCAAAACACGGCTGTGCAGCGGGGAGGAGGAGGGGGAGAACGCGCGGCTGTGCTGCTGTTACTTGGTTTCGTTTTCGTATGTGTGTATATTAAGCTGGATGGGTGGCATTGTCAAAAGGCACGATAGCAAATAAATGATACAAGACAAAAGAGAGAGTAAAGACTGAGAGGAGAGTGGGAAGAGTGGAAAGAATAAATAAAAGTAAAAATAAAAATAAAAATAAAAAAGCTGAAAGATGAAATAAACATAGAGTAATGAAAGTTTTTAAACTCAAATTATGCAAACATATACATATAAACGGATATATACTAGTGGTGAATAATAATAGCAGTGGATTGAAAAAACTGATAAGAATTTGAACTGTTGTAGAAATATTTTCTTCAATTTTTTCCTTTTGATTTCTTTTTGTGTTCAAACTGTTGAAGCTCTGCTAAACTGAAAGAATTTAAGCAACTCATCAGGAACGGATACAGATCTTGGATCCTTCTTCCAGTCTCTTGATATCGCCACTTGCGTTAGCCGACGAAGTAGTTTCCGGAGCAGCAGCAGCAGCAGCAGCAGGAGTGGTAGGAGCAGCAGGTTGTTTTCTGTTATGGGTCATATGAGATTGAACCAAATGACCAGCAGCCAAGGCGGAACATAAGGATAATTCAGCAGCCAAAACAGCACTGGCAACAACCTTAGCCAACTGTCTGGCATTTGCACCAGGCTCAGTTGGATGAGGACCTTTGACACCTAATAAAGTAAGCATGGCACTTTGTGGTTCCAAAACGGTACCACCACCAATTGTACCAACTTCAATGGAAGGCATGGAGACACTGATTTGTAAATCACCATTTGGTAGTTTGTTCATCAATGTTATACAGTTTGATGATTCAACATTCTGTGCTGGATCTTGACCGGTTGCTAAAAACACAGCAGTGACTAAATTAGCAGCATGTGCATTGAAACCACCAACTGAACCAGCCATGGCTGAACCAATCAAGTTCTTTGAGATGTTCAATTGAACTAAAGCTTCAACATCACTCTTTAACACTTTTCTAACAACTTCACTTGGGATTCTTGCCTCTGCAACGACAGATTTACCTCTACCTTCGATCCAATTGATTGCAGCTGGTTTCTTATCAGTACAGTAGTTACCACTCAATGAAATGATCTCCATATCGTCAAATCCACGATCATTGACCATATGTGCCAGAGCATGCTCAACACCTTTAGAGATCATGTTCATACCCATGGCATCACCGGTAGTAGTTTTGAATCTCATGTATAGTAAAGTACCAGCCATAGCAGTTTGAATATGTTGCAATCTTGCAAATCTAGAAGTGGAATTGAAAGCAGCCTTCATTATCTTCTGACCATCTTCAGAATCGATCCAGATCTTAGCAGCTCCAGTTCTGGCCAAAGTTGGGAACGAGACACATGGACCTCTGGTCATACCATCGTTGGTTAACACGGTGTTGATACCTCCTCCTGAGTTGATCGCTTTACAACCTCTCATTGTTGAGGCAACTAAACAACCTTCAGTGGTGGCCATTGGAATATGGTATGGAACACCATCAATGATCACTGGTCCTGCAACACCAACTGGAATTGGCATGAAACCAATAACATTCTCACAACATGCACCAAAGACTCTATCGTAATCATAATGCTTGTAAGGTAAGCTTGATGTCGCTAATATTGGAGCATCGGCTAAGTTTGCAATAGCTAATCTTCTAACAACAACAGCACGGGTCTTATCACCTAGTTGTTTTTCTAAAGCGTATAATGGCAGTTTGTTGGCTAAAATCAAGGATAGAACTTCTTCATTTGCACATTCTTTGACGTTACCTTCTTTTAAGATCTCAACAAGTTCTTCAACAGGACGAACAACAACATTCTTTTCCAATTCATCAATTGATGAAGAGTCATCGTCTTCAGAAGATGGAGTTTCAGAGACAATGATTTGTGCCTCCTTCACGTCTTCTGAGTTTAAGTTGACGCTTGGAATAATCTTTGATGATGTGATTTTTCTAGCACTTGAAGAACTAGATGGAGCAGTGGATTTCTTATCTGAAGCGGAGGAGATTGAAGCAGTGGATGATTTCAAGTTCAATTTTGGAGTTGAAGTTAACTTGCTTAATTCAATATGGAATCTGGCAGCGTTCAATAGATAAATATTGATTGCCACCGAGATACCGGCCAATATGAACAAGAATTTTGAAATCAATGGATCTCTAATTGCTTTGGAAAGTTGTTGCAATGTACCAATGACGAAATCTTCAGTCTTGGTTGTTAAAGAAACTTTATTGTAAACTTTTGTTGGGAAAACGGTGATCAAGGTACCGAATGTTCCAATTGGGATATTTTTGGAAACTATTGAAGATAAAGTATGGGTTCTTGGACTAATCAAAGTTGAAGTTTCATGATCAGATGCATCATCGTACAACCATGAAGTACCTAGTACAAATAAATGTAAACTTAGGAAACCAATGATGGTAACCAACTTGAAAGTGACAATGGCTGAGTTACGATGGAACAAATTGGAAGGTTGTTGCTTCAAAGCAACCGATTCAGCAACCGATTCAGAAATACCATCCTCTTCCAAAGCTTCCTTCAATTCGAATTCACTATGAACTTTAGCAATTTGAGCCTTCAATGATAAGATTGATGAATAAAATGTGAATGTGAACAACAGATCAACAGCCAAGATAACTGATGACAAGACACAAAAGTTTCTCAGGCCAGTTAATGTTGGAACCAAGAAGGAACCAGCAAGAAAAGACAGAGATAAGATCAATTGATCTTTAATCAAAGGACCTGCACATGTAGACTTGACAACTTCAGAGATCACCTCGGCAATATCTCTATCTTGTCCCTTACGGCTATTCAAAGCATTGACGATAGGAGCAGTGAATTTAACTTTATGTTTGAAACCAATGGTGGCGACTAAAAATGGTAATCCTTCAGTCAATGAGATCAGTGGGATTGATGAACCAACAATCTTTGTAGTCAAGACAATTGAGAACAAGAATGCAAAACCAGATGATAACAAAGAACCAAATGCTAACCAGAAATTGGAACCGATTTTCTTCATTTCATAGAAAAGTTGAATAAAAGTCAACCACATTGCAATGTATGCAAATGTCATCAAGGCAATATCGAAAGTTTCAGCACCTTTAACTAGACTGGCCAATTTCAATGCGGATCTCTTGATGTATTCATAGTATCTTCCTAGTTTATTTGCTCTTCTTTCTTTAAATTCTTCATTCAATGAATTTGTTAAGATTTCCATATTAGCAAAGGTATCATCACGAGATTCTAAATCAGTTAGTAAGAAAACGTCTGATTCATCCTTACCAAAGATAATTTCCTTTGATGGTTGAATTGGATAAAAATCTTTTGAAGTTTTCTTGAATTTGATTGGTGTTAGGGAGAGTTGGGTTGCCTTTTCATGGTTTGCGAAATCCGAGTTCAATTGCACCCAATTGTTGCTGTTGGATGAATATCCTGGAGCATGGTAGAAGTATAGTAATTCAGATGAGGAGGATGAGTCTGACAAGTTTGCCACGTAGTTTTCAACAATTGTTAAGTAGGTTAAAGAAGCCAACAATGCTGTTCCTATGATAACATGGATTGGTTTGTTGGCACAGTATTTCGCCAGCTTACCTGGGATCTCTGTAAATATGTATGACATGGGATGAGATGTATATGTGAGAGAGATTATATGCTTCAGGTTAATTAAGATTGAGGAGTTAATTCAATAAATAATCAATCGTGATAGACAGTGTAAGTATATATATATATATATATATATATATGTGGTGTAATTTTGTTGGCTAGTATGAAGTAGAAAAGGGAATGACAATTAAAGCTTAGTGCAGCCACAATATCACAAGGGTATCAAGTGTTGATATGTGAGAAGCTTTATTATCCAATTCTGAGTGAATTGAAGATGAAGGGGGTATTAGTGTGAGGCTAAGAGTGGTGGTTGGTGGTTGGAGTGAAAGTCCGTTGGATGGGGAATGGGGAGTGTTGAAAACCAGTTAGTTGAAGCTCTCGAAGTTTTTGGTCGTTCCGGCCGTGCTGGAAAACTTTTTTTACTAAGAGAAGGAGATTGTAGCTGGAGGGTACGAGCTTGTGTTGTGTGGGGGCCAGTGTGGTTGGCTGGTTACAGTCTACAGGAGGATGATAAGTGATGTGAGATCAGTATACTTGATGTATGTACATGTAGCCAACACCATCCAGTACTTGTCTCTGGTCCTCTATCTGCTCTTTGCTCTTTGCTCTTAGCTCAGGTGCCCAATATTCTCTCTTCTCGTTCCACTCGTATAACTACGTGTGACTGCCACATTTCGGACACGGGTTTGTAAGAGAAAGAGGGGCGCGCGCCACAGATCTCAGAACACGCGCCACACACTCTCTCCTCCAACTTCCTCGGCACCCGTGCACCGGTTCTCGTTCGTTGATAACAGCCCTCGCTGGAAACTGGATGATGAACTCACCAGAAAGATTCACCGTAATCAGTGTTCACCATACATTACATTACATCACCTGTGCTGCTCATTGAACCTTCCTTTCACAACACAACACAAAACAACAAAACATACTCATATATAAAAAATGGCTGGTGAATTGAAGAGAAGACAATTGGTGAAACAATATGTGCACATTCCAATGAAATCAAAAGATTTCGCAACAAACTTTGCTTCAACAAACTTACCAATGGTTGCAATGTTTCTTAAAAACAAACCACTATCATGGGCAGTGTTCTTCTTGGCTTTCCAATCTTATCTAAGTACACCATTGATCAAGGACCCAAGTGATGATTCTCAACCTGCTGCTTTCAAAGTTGTGTTTGCTTTGATTGCCATCGCTACTTCGTATATGGATTTCTTCCTTCCTAGCTTCAGTACCGGTTATGTGAGATCCAAACCAAATGCTGAGACTGTTGTCGATGCTATCGTTGATGCTACCGCTGCTGTTACTGGTAACTGAGTTCAATGAGAGACAGAAAAACTGAAAAGAAATAGGTTGGTGTGATGTATACTGTGTATATTATCCTATACGATTTGAAAGATCAGAAAAAAAAAATCTTAAACTTATATTAATTAATTCATTCTTTATAAATGATATACGTACTAAGTAGTAGTAGTATTTGTTGTTGGTGTGGGAGCAGGAGACGGGCTAACCGTATCACCAACCCTTCCACCATCATCCAATTTCTTCTTCTTTTGCAATGGCAACACTTTAGGTTTTCTCTTCAACTTCCAAATCAAATCAGCATCAAATTTACTGGCACACGTGGGACACCTATCATCATGCGGTATGATACTCAGTATACACAAACACACCGAGCAAACATACCCTATATCGATCACCTTGTTGGTCAAGAAACAACTTGCTCTGAAATCAACGTTTGAGTTGGTTGGTAAAATCATTACCGTACTTCGTAACACTGGATCAATGAACAACGTTGTACATAGATATTGCAATAATCCATTCAAACTATCCAAATGGATGTATATCCCATTTGTTGAATCTGAAGCTTGTTGCAAGAAAGTTGAGTCTTCATTTAATTTCAATGAGTCTATTGGAATCTTCATCTTTTGAGCAGCAAAGATCGAGTTCATGATGGATATGTACGGTAATGATGAATCATCAGTCAAACTAACAATCAAGATCCTAGCCTTGTTAATATGGTTAGATGATATTTGTAATTTGTTGATGTATGCCAATGCCATGGATACAGCACCTGATATCGTGCCTTTCACTTTATCAAGCGATTCAATCTGGCGTAGTTTGGTGGGCATCTCTTTCATTAACTGATCCAATCGTGATAGTATCTGTTCGTCAACCTGTCTGAATTGCCTAGACATCCCAAAACTATCAATATACTTGCTATCGTTGGACGAGGAACCTTTCAGCCTCTTACTGCTGCTGCTGTTTATCAAGCCATCCTCAGTCTCCAAACTCGACTTTGATGGATCAGGATAAACTAGCTCAGCTCCATGATTGTATGAATTCGCAGTATACAGAGCCACTTGGTTGCCACTATTCAAAGCCAAGTGCGCATTCAACATTACTAGTAAACCAGATACCAGATTTCTAAAAGCCATTGGGTCTTTGGATGTGAATTTGCACCATTCTAATGGGTTGATGTCCAGGATCACCGTTAATAATGATGGTGTCTCGTCAAGGAGTTTTGTAGAGCTGTTTGAGCCAGAGGTGTTGGGCTGGTCTTGGAATGCCCTATCTGCAATCGCATCCATTTGTTATTTCTAGCCTATACTTTGTTTTGAGTTGGATGTGGGGGTTGTATACTCTGGTTATATATATATATATATGGATCGTTTAGTTGGTATCACTGATATCTCTAGAATCAAGTTTGAATTTTTATTATGTTTTAGTAAGACGGATTTACAGACGCGTCGATAGGCGCACGCGATATCATGAACTCTACTTTGGCTACATGTTTTGCACATACTAAAGTAGCTTAGCTGATAGTAAGGTATATAGTTGGTTATCATGAGTAGGCTCTATTTTATGCCACGCTCTTTAATCAAAACCTCGTCGAAATCAGTCAACGGAGGAATCTTAAAAGCTCTATAAAAAAAACTGTTACCAACATCACTAATCAATTCCACATCCTCATCTGAAATATCAAAATTCAAAACATCTTGAATCTCATCCAATCTTTGTTCATTTGAAGTTGTTGTAATCGTAACTATCCCCTGCTTATGAACCCATTTCAATAAGATTTGACTTGTTGTCTTTCCATATTTCTCAGCCAATTGTGCAACTGTGGCATCCAATGGCCCACCAGGTGCTCTTATAATGGAAGCCAATGGTGCATACGCTTCAACCAAGATGCCATTCTGTTTACAATATTCAACGATACCAGGTGATTGGTTTTGTAAATATGGATGGAATTCAATCTGATTCACAGCTGGTTGAACTTTAGCAAATTTTTTAATCTCTTCAAGTTTAGAAACAGTATGGTTCGAAACACCAATGTTACGAACTAAACCTTCTTCGTATAACAACTCCATCTCTTTCCATGTACTTTCAACCGTATTTGGATCTTTAAGTGATTCGAAATGGATCAAGAACAGGTCGATGTATGACAGGCCAGTCAATTCCAAACATTCTTTGAGTGAGTCATACGGACCTCTAGTCTTACCGTCTTTCAATGAATGGGGGTCGTACTTGTCAGTGATGAAAAGCTTGTCACGAGAAATATGTGATCTCTTGAGAGCTTCACCGATGTCTCTTCTAGTAGTATAAAACTCCGCGGTGTCCAAATGAACAAAGCCATGGTCTAAAGCTTTGAGGATCAATAACACCAAGTCTTCATCTATGCTAGAGTGTGATTTTTCAGCACTTCCTTGTTCGTCTTTTTTCTTGTTGGCCCATTTTGTGCCTGAGCCGAAACCAATTATTGGGATCTTGTTTCCGGTTGATGCGATTTCCAAGTATGTTGGTGATGTCATTGAGTTGGCAATTGGTGGTGGATGTGCTAGTTAGTGTGTTGATGTTGTGTCGGGTGTTCCAAGTACCTGGAATTTCCGCTGGTTAAATAGGGGAGGTGGAAGTGGATCCCCGCACAGTTGATTAGTCATAAAGAGAGAGCGCGGTGGTGAGAGAGGGTGCTCTGTGGAGAAAGAACGAGGATATCGAGACAGAGTGGTCCATGGTGTCTAGTTGAAAGCAAAGAGTGGATGATACAGATGACTGAAATTGTAGAATTATCAACTGATAAATGTGCCTCAACTTATAAAAATGGGGAGAAAAGAGAGGTAAGTAATCTACAAAAGCTTGGAAAAGGACCCCCTCCCCCCCTTCATGTTTCCAGAATTGCTTCGTCCCTCCCGTTTTTCTAATAATCTTGTTTTGTAGTTGATGATAAGCAAAAACTCGAAGTTAGGCCATGTTCAGTAATACTTCTTGACCACAAATAACGTGTTACACACACAACTCATGTTCTTTTGTGGATGAATCGACGTAAGATGAGTCAATGATCTGTCTTGGTAACTCAAAAAGGGACCATACTCGAAAGGTAAATAAAACACTGTCCTTTCAAATCCGATGTCCAATCACCATCAAACAGCATACTTCTATCTCGTCTATCTCGTCTTCCTCGTCTCTATCTCAGTGATACTGACACTGGCCAATGCTCCAACTAGACCAACTCGGGGAAAGAGGGATACCCCGCTGACATAAGCACTGACGTAAGGCACGAGAATTTTCGAGAAAGTTCCATCGCGCGCCGCACGAGCCGAAAAGAGATTTAAATTCAATATCAAAAGCTGAATAAATAGATTCATTGAAGTGTTCTCCAGTATATCATCAAACGATACCAATACACAAGCAAACAACCCAACCAAACAAATCACATAATGGAAAAGATACTACAGTGGTCAATAGCAAACCAGTCAGATAACCCAGAAGACAGGGCCAAAGCCCCAGAAATCACAAACGAAGACCTCTCCAAGTTTTTCGGTTTTCAGAAAGATGACGTTCAACTGATGATTGAAAACATGGCCGTTATTAAAACCAAGGATGAAACACTCGACAACAGGCTCACTTCATTTGAGAACTTGGAGTTGCTTTTGGAAAATCTCGATAATGCTAACAATTTGAAGAATTTGAAGATGTGGGGTGGCTTGCTTGGTTTTTTACAGGATGATGAATCTGAGTTGGTTTATTATGCTGTTAGTTGTGTTGGTGCTGCTGTTCAGAATAACAGACCTAGTCAGAACGATTTCTTGGAGTTTGTGAATGGGTATGATGGTGATGGTGATATTGATTATTTTGAAGTTTTGTTGAAGTTGGCGTTTGAGTCAACTGTTGAAAAGATCCAGAAGAAGGCATTGTTGGCGATTTCAAATTTGGTTAGATATCATTATTTGAACTATTGCAAATTTGTGAGTTTGCAAGGCTGGAATAAACTTGGTTTATTCTTACAAGATAATCACGGACTGGGTGATTTCAGCGATAATATCAAATTGAGAGTGTTGTCGTTGTTGAATTCATTGTTAACCATTGATCCAGACTATTCAGATGGATTTGCACAAAACCCACCAAGTAAGAAACAAGGAGAAGAACAAGAACCTGAAAAGCCAAAGGAAGAATACCATCATGATAAAGAACTGGAAATCACTGAAAAATTGAAACATTTTGAAGATTTGCAAATAGTTGAGTTGTTGTTGGACAATTCAGTCAAGTCTGACTTCACAATAAATTACAAATTGGCAGATCAGATACTTGTGATTTTGAACAGTTTGATATCATTGGGTTATAGAAATCAATTCAGTTCTGCCGAGTTGGTGAAATTGCAGAAGTTTGTTGAGTTGTTGGAATCGGATGGAGATTTCGATACTGAGTTGATCAAACCTTTAAAGTGTGTATTATCAAACTAACTGACCTCCCCATTTTTCAATAATATCTAATTTACTAACATTGTATCATTCTTCCATACCATGCAGAACATTCATCAAGGTTCAATTTGTGAAATCTTCATACCGTCGTCAGAAATCTTAAACGACTTCCCCGATTTTAATTTACAGCTACCCTTTTTAATTTACTACTACTACCCCCCCTCCCCCTCTAATTTATAAAATTACCCTTATCTATTATAATTTTGTACAAAGTTTCAGTCTAACTTATCCTTTCCTCTTCCTGACTATTCATGAACCAATTCATTTTCATCATTCGATAATAAAAACCTCTTCAACACACTTAACGAATCACTCCGTATCCCATCAGCCAACCGACCATCATCAGCCCCATTAACCAAACACTCAAACAACTTACCCATCTTCCCATCAAACTTATCAACTAGCAACTTCGAGTTCTTGTTCGTGATAGACCTGATCTGTTTCAATGACTCGTTCATTATATCCACGTTCTTGTCAAATGATTTGATCCCGCCCATGTTTGAGAAATCAATTCTGTGTTTTGGATCTCTGAATTTGGTGGATATTGTGTAGGTTAATGATTTTAACCATTCTATGAATTCTCGAAGTCCTTTCATTGGGATCTGATGTATTCCTGTTTTGATTTCTAATTTCAGTAGTTTTAGTTCGAGTTCCATTACTGAAATTAGGTTTGTTGTGCCTAGCTGGTGATTTGTTTGTGTTTGTGTTTGCGTTTGATTTTCATGTAGGTTTCTGAATTGTTTATCGTATTCTCTGTTTGAATTCAATTTCAAGGTTTTGATATAGTCATCGTACCCATTCAAAAACAACAGGATTATGAATTCTTTATCTTTGGATTGAATGTCATTGATTAATTCAACCAGTTCATCGAATTTATCGATCAAATCTTGGGATTCAAACCAAATACCAATAATCTTTTCAAATTTGTAATACGGGTTTTGAATTGGTATGAATGTGAACTTCTCTTCATGATAAACACAATCCACCAACCTTTGAAACTGAATGGTTGGATAATTATATATTTTATCCTGAATAATTTCCATTGCAATTGGATCCAATAGTTCTTTGAAGTTTGGATTTTTGGAAAGTAATATGGTTAGTAAATCATCATCGATTATAATCTTCATGTTTTTCATATATTCTTCCTTCGTTCTGTTTGTCAAGTTCACTTTTTTCAAAAGTTGAAGGTTGTTATGTCTCATTTCAAGTAGCATGAAATCCAATTCTGCAATCGTGTATGATATCTCATTGGTCATTAGAATCTTAGTCGAGTCGTTTACGATAGAGGGCTTGCTCAAACTTGTTAGATTTGAACATGATGATATATGTTTCGGTAATGTTGAATTAAATGGATTAGAAATGGGATTATTATCAGGATATGTTTTTGATCTTCGAGTTTTGTCATTGTCATTTGCATTAGTCTCGACTGTTTTAGTCTTAGAGCTGGGTAAGTAAGATTTGATAATGATATCATCTGCACCATCATCACTAAAATCTGTTGAACCAAAGGTATAGTTGAATAGTTTTCTATTAGGTGTGGCATTTGTAGGTTTCGTATGTATACTGTTATCATTGGAATTTATTATTTTGATACCACCATCATCTTCATGTTCATCATCTGAGATTTCTAGAATCGAGGTAATAATTGGATCATCATGCTCCATGTTATTTATTGAATCATTATATATAATGGTATTGATGATAGATTCATCAACTATCAGGTCATCATCATCTGTAGATGAATTGATCGTAACAACATCATGAGTGTGATGGTTATCATCGAGATTATCATAGTTAGTTGCCATGTGTGTATCACCATTGAGAATTGGAGACGAAGGCAGAATATCAAGCACCTTACTGCCATCAAAGTTAGATCTTGAAGGAGTTGAATATATTTTCGATGAGGATAAGTCCTTGACGAAAAGATCCGATGATAGATGTAATTGATAATCGTTTGCATTGTCATTAGCAACATCAACATTCGATATTTTCAATCTTTTATCCATACTATGATTGTAACCATCCCCATTATCATCATGAAGTTTATTCTTTTTCAATGGTTCATTAACAATAGGTGAATAATGCGGGATGTTGAATGAAGGGGATGAAAGGTTTGAAGAGATCATGTTATTTTTGATCTCTTTATATCGCACTATGATTGAATCGGAATGACCAGTATCATTTGCACTTTCATCATCATCTGATATCCTATACTCCAACTCAATGTTAGTTAGTATACCTGCTTCTATTTGATTCTTGCCAAGGGGGTTTGGGGGAGAGATTGATTGGAAAAGAGGCACTTACAGATTGTGACGCGTCTTGGTGGTTAATGTGAATTGGTCTGAGCCATTCAGTCCATCTTCGATGTGTATGATTTGTATTGAATCATCCATGTAAGCGGGTATGCATGTAGGTGTTCTACTATATATATATCTGGTTTCTTTTGAGTATAATCATGCGAATCAAGCAGTTGCAAAGGGAGGTATATATATGAGGTAACTTATAGAAACAATATCATATTTGTTGATCCCTTCTCGTGATCCCTTCTCAAGCGGTGTAGAGAAGTAAGTCACACACCCCTGCACCAGCAAGATGAGCCAAGAAACAGGGCTCTCTCCCCTGATTACGCAAGCCGTTACGCAAGCAGTCCAGAATCTGGGTCGTGTCCCAATCGAGCCACATGCGCCACGGGTGTCCCGAATAGGCAATGGCGTAAACAAACGGGGCAATTTTACAACATGAAATTACTATGGCGAGGCGATGTCGCAGTTTGTTGTTTGTTTTGTTGTTTGAAATTTTTACTTTTTACGCTTTTTGCTAATTGCAGATTTCGCAATTAGTAGCCTAACCCAGTTGCCATTCAGTTTTGAAGTTTTGGCCCTTTTCCTGTTTTCTTGCTTTCCTTTGAACTGTCTCCTATTATCCCACTCCTAAACTACAGGTTACACTGCTACCACCACACACCCCATAGATACCCTCACTTACACTGTTATACTCTTCATCACAAAAGAACAATTTCAGAAAAAAAATATATAATTTCAATTGATCAAGATGGCCTTATTTTTAACCAGTTTGAACAGAATAATAACATTGCTCTTGACAGCAGGTGCCACTTTGACACTCTTATTCGTTGTGTTTTCCGGTTCTGTTGATTCCTACCCTTTCAACAGATTCTACTGGTTGGAAGTTGACACAACTTCCATCACTGACAAGATCTCCAAATGGACAATGTGGGGAATTTGTAACCCAACTACTTGGGACAGTTCCAAAAATGGTGTCTGCTCAGATCTGGCTCCTGCTTTCCCATTATCTCCTTACGATAACTTTGGTAACTCAACCTCTTTACCTCAAGATTTCGTCAACAGTAGATCCACCTACTACTACCTTTCCAGATTCTCTTTCCCTTGTTTATTGATTGCTTTGGTCTTTGCCGGTGTCTCCTTTATCTGTGCCCTTTTCCAATGTTTCTGGAAAGCAATGAAACAAGTCTTATCCTTCTTTGTCTCATTAGGTGCCATCTTTGCAATGACCGGTGCTGCCACTCAAACAGCTGTTATCGTCTTGGCCAAGAACCAATTCAAAGACCATCAATTTGATGCCAAGATTGGCCCAACCATGTTAGGTATCACTTGGGCTGCCACTGCTTGTTTGATGTTAGTTTTCTTCTTTTCATGTTGTTCATTGACACATTCCGCTTATGGCATCCACAAGCAACATGTTCAACAATACCAACAACAACAATTGGAATTGGGTGAATATGATGCAAATGCTCCTCAACAACAACATCAACACCATTTCTTTGGCCATCAAAACACAACATCTGCTGCACCTGCCACAACAGGTTCCATCGTTGCTCGTGATGAAGGTGCAACCAATTTACCTGCTGCAGGTAATGAAACAGGTATCAGATTCTTCAAGATCAAGAGACATGATAAAGAAGTTGACCAAGAATCTGTTTAATGAAATGATATAATTAGAACATTGTTCCATATCCCCTCCTGTTCATTTTCTTACTTGTCACTTGCTACCACCCCTCCTCCACCTTTTGACTTCATTCCGTTTCCCATTTATTTTCAAAACCTTGTGTTTTTTTTATCTTCTTTCAATCGTTACCATTTTGAAAAGAACAATCACCAATTGAACAATTTTTTGTGTTTTTATTTGTTTTTCTTCAGGCTTAGAAATTTATTTCTTAATTCAATGCTTCATCAAGTGTTGCATTTCAAAGTTTTTACAGCTGTTGCTCCTACAACCCCAACCCCACACACCTACTATACTACTTATATAGTATACATTGAAAGTTTTCACATTCGATGCTACTAATATTTCCCTTCCCCCCATCCTCACAACCTTCCTACCTTTTTAATATCATGCTTTTATCTCTCATCAATATTATCTATGTACGTTACTTTTTTTGATCTTAATAATTGGTTATCCTTTCAATTACAGTATAAACAGGTATGTAAAATACACCATCAAATCACACCACCTCCATTCAATCTTCAAACACACTGGTGATCAATCTTTGTTTGTGGCCCAGCCATAATGCCAGCTCAGTATGGTCTTTCAAGTCTCCGAAGTTGGTACGTGGATGGATCAAGACGCTTAGACCATTGTGATTGAGTTGAAACCATTGTAATAGTTTTAAAAATACAGAAGAATCACGAACGTCACATTCAACCATTCCTATGGGGTGTGGGCCAATTGGATCATCGTGGAATTTGTATATTCTTATTGAATTTGTGATTTCGATTTCTGTGTGGAAGTGGGTTTGTAGTGATGTTATTAAGTTTTGAGCTTTTTGTTTGTCTTGTTTTGTGTAGTATGTGTGGAAATCGTATGATATGATTGGGGTTTCGAATGGTTTGAATGTGTCTGACATTGTGGGTTGGTGTTGATTGAGTTGTACTAGTTATTCTGTGATTGGGTTACTGAGTTTTAGTTAGATTATATTCTGTTGTGTTTGTTGAGTAGGGGATACAGTACAGTTTATACACCTATTTATACCTATTTATACACTTGGAAATGGATCAGGAGAATCACTTCATCGCAGTTGTTGCGCCACACCGCCGTGCTGACTACTGTGGCTGACAAATCTGGCGCACTGTTGGATGCAGCTGCTTATTCAGCAACAATGCTGTTTTCAAGTGGTGGATGCTGCTCAGTGTGTCCACTGTTCTGAGCAAAGGTTCTCTGCTTAGCAGGTTGTACACCAGCTGGAAGCTCGTGTCGTTACTTAGCCATCCCAACCCGCTGTCTATGGCTTCACCTTGGTGTTTGTTGCTGTTGACAAGGTTGATCAACTTGTTGATTTGATCGTTGATGTTGATTGTGAAAGTTTCAGTTAAGGTATCATTCTTGCCTAAGAATTCACCCAAGATTTGTATTTTTTGTAAATTTTTGAAATTGGAATCTGTATAGAAATTTTGTCTTTCTGTTGAAAACAACAAGGTTTCATTGTTGGTGGATGATAATGATTTCATCACCACTTGTTCATAATCAACAATCTGCAAAACTTTCAAATCATCAATCAATAATCTTGATGATTGTGTTTCAACTTTCAAATTCTTCAGTTTTGAAATCAATTTCGGAACAAGCTTCTTCTCAAGTTCAATAGGTATAATTGTCTTGTTTGTTGTTGAGTTTCCATCATCTAGAATCTTACTCAGTTCATCGGATGAGTATTGTCTGATCTCATCATCATCATCCGACAAGAATTCAAACAAGTAGATTAAAACTCGTATTTTGAAATAATCATCAATCATGTAAACCTCACTGAATGAAATCAACGAATTTAAACATGACAGCCTGATGAAATATTCATTGCTCTTGCTCAATTCAATGATTTGACCCATCCATGACTCAAAATATTGTGTCTTTGTGGAGTCATCGTCATTATTACGTTTCTGATAGTAGTAACCAATCAGAGAACCTAACACTTCCAAACTGTTCAATTTCAGACTCTCATTGATTGTATTCAATGTTGAATTTAAAATCAATTCAATCTTAGTATCTAGTCCAACGGCGGTGGCATCATCCAAAACGTTAAACTTTATCAAACAGTTAATCAATCTCAAATATTCAGAGGTTAAATTGTTCCAGATTGGTTTCCCAATCAACAACCATAAATTCTCAACCAACATTTTCTTGAAATCATTATCCAACGATTTGTGATTTGTGATTATGAAATCAATGGTGTTCAATTGAACCTCGTAAAATTCAGAGATCATTGAAAGTTCAATGAAATCATAAAGTTCTTGAAAATGAGTGTTTGTGAGGTAGTACGTGAGCAAGATACCATTGCATTCTTTCAATGAGAGTTGTAAACTACCATTCAGGGGACCAATCTCATTGTTTAAGATGAACCAGTTGCCCAACAGGTTAGCTTCGTTGGAAGCTAGATGATTTAGGAAGAATAAGTTGATGAGTTGGAAATAAGCAAGGTTGATCTCAATACGATTCAGGTTGAGGATGTGGTTTAATTTACTCATTACTGAATTGGTGAGTTGAATTTTGATATCATCTTTGTCATTTGAAATTTCAGTTTTGGAATTGAATCTGATTAGTAATTCTTTAACACCCATGATCAAACCATGGATTTCATTTGCATTTGAAACATTGCTTTTTAATTTAGCAATCATTTCCAAACATGTTGTTAAAGTGTCATTTATGAATACAATCGATGGTAATGATCTAGATGCCATTTCTCTAATCTTCCAACTTTTGTTCTTCAAACAGATCATGATGAGATCTTTGAAGTCATCCATTATTGGTAACCCTTCTGGATCGAGATTGTTTTCCAACTTGCTTAAGATTGTTAAAATCGGGAAGATCATCTCGTTGTTGTTTTCATCTATACATTTTTGCAAGTTTGTAACCAAGATTCTTTTCAGCCCTTTGAATCTAGAGAAAAATAATCTTGAAGGCATACCAATGAACGATGATGATGAAGAAGACGAGGAGTTGTTATCATTTGATGGTTTCTTCTTGTTGAACAATCTATTTTGAATTGATGTGAATAACATGACTGAACAGTTATTGATACTCCAAATTGATGATCCAAATGAGTTCAAACTTAACTCAAGTGCCAAATCAATATAGTTTAAACTTTCCTTTGATAAAGTACTTTCAATTAAGATTTGTCTGATACAATTGAATGCATTAACCTGGGGTAGATTGATCTTATCCAATTCTTTCAAATCTTGTTCAGTTGGTTGCATTTGTGCAATCTTGATCAATCTATCAATTGTATATTGAATCAAAGATTTATCAGTAGTTAACACTCCAGTTATTAAGAATGGTAAACCTGCTGAACGTCTAGTTATCAATTTTGATCTATGATTTTCAATCAAGTTTAAGTTATCGTTTAACCATTTCAAAGGTAATTCTTTTAGTTGATCTGATTTGGAAACGTTACATTTCATACAACATGATATGAAAGTTGGATAAACCGAAGAGAATGCACCTCTGTGTCTGATTGTGGATAGTTGATCCAGTAAAATTGGACCAATCTGTAAGATCTGATCAACTGTGATTGGTGATGTTTTGTTGATTAATAATGAGTTGATCAATGATGTTGATTCTTTGATGGATCTCCAAGAGTAACTTAAGATGACTTGTGATCTCTTACCATATTTCAATTCCAATTCATCAGTTTCTGATTTGTTCAATTCTGCAAATTTAGGTATGTTACCTTCAGGTGAATCAATCTGTAAGAAATCTTTGATTGTTTCCCATGATTCAATGGAGTAGTCAATCAACTTTCCAATAAGTTTAATTTCTTCTTCACTTTGTTGTTGTTGTTTTTCGAATTTATAAATCTCAAAGATATGTTTGAATGCAGCAAAATAACCATGGATACTATGCTTATAAGAAGAAATTAGTAAATTTTCCCTTGCCAATTCCAAACAATTTTCAATCTTGAGTGATAACAAATTGAAAATTTCAAAGATCTTTTCATGATTTTGTTTATCTTGATAGTAATTTATCAAGAATTGCAAGAATCTAGAACCAGAATCAACGGATTTACCTCTCATATCATTCAACAAGTCAAATGATCTAGTTTGAATCAATTCCAAGTCGATGGATTCAGCAAGATCCATTGAATCAGGCAACAGGTTTAACAATGTTGTTGAATTGAATCTGATATCTTCGAAATCATTGGACAAACTATCCACCAACAGTCTTATCAACTCATCATTGAATAATTCGATATTGAACACGAAATCAATATGCTTATGCTTATCGAAATTAGATGGTTCAATACGGTTATCCAAACCTGATTTGATCAAGCATTCTAAAACTTTGAATGCAAATGAAACACGTTGATATGAACATCCAGGAGTTATGTTGATCAAACTGAATTTATAAATTTTTTGTAAAAAATCATAACCTCTTGAAATATCATCCAATTTATCTTGAATCTCACTTGCAAATCTCACTTTATCTTTTTGAGTAAGTTTCATGGCGTCTCTGTGTAATGAATATGTCACCATTCTGATTCTTAATATGAAGTTTTTGAAGATTGCGAATAACGAGTTACGTGTTTCCAAGTCAACTTCAACGAACATCCCATCCAAATGGTTCAATAAGATATCATACACATAAGGTTTGATGGGTTTGGAACCTTTTGGAGTTGAAGTTAGTAATGAGATTGCTGATAGTCGAAGTTGGTTGTTATCGGAGGTTGAGATGAAAAGGGATTGTAATTTATCCAATGAGATCAACTCATGGTCAGATTTATCAAATGGTTCTATTATGATTGCCAAGTCTTGTGCGATTTTGAGAATGCCTAAGAAGATCTCATCGTTGGATTGGATCTTTTGAATCTTTTGTATGAATTTGATAGTTGCTGGTCTTGAGATTTGGAATAATTGTGGGAGTAAATATAGTTCCATTGGCTTCCTTAGATATGGGTTTGATAAACGGGTGATTATATCATCACTCCATAGTGATAACCAAGTATCCAGTTCTTCCTCTCCATTATAAAGTTGTTTGATGATAAGGTACACGGTTTTACCGATGTAACTTGATAATGAGGTTGTTCCAATTTGATTTAGGGCATCTTTGATGAAATTTGGTTTTATTTGCAAGATATAATTAGCAGGTTGAATTTCCTTTATCAAGTTCTCAACCATGAAATAGACAACTCTTTTAGAAGTTGACAATTTTAAAGATTCCTCCAACCAGTTTGTCAAAAATGCACTCAGTTGTAAATGATCATCATTGTAAACCAATTTCAAAAAAACCAGCAACTTGACGAACACTTCTTTCAAAGAGTTACCCAAAGCTGCACCTGAATCTGTCCAAAAGTCAATGACATATGAGTAAATGAATTGCAAATCATCATTGCTGATCAAGTTTTTCAAAGCTGGTCTGGTTGAAGGGTCGGTGGAGGCCAAAGTGTTACATCTGATGATCCAGATACCCAACGTATCACACGCTAATATTCTGTAGTCTCCCAAGCCATGGAACTGTTTGATGGATATCAAGAGTGAGCCGAAAGTGGAGGCTAGGAAAGGTATATCATCCTTTGATAGTTTTTTGTGCTTGATGAGATGGTCTTTCAATGATTGCAAGGAGTCCTTTGACAACTCTATCTGCAAGGGACTTGCCCAGTCTTCGTTGATCTGGCCCATTTGTGAATTCGGGATATGCAACAACTGGTGTGTGGTGATGATGATGCCATGAAAACGGGGCAGTAGTGAGCCAAACGGGTGGTTTTGCTGAAATAAAAATATTCTGAGCAGAAAAAAGAGCTGAAAATTGTTCAGTGCGGCAACGGAGACAGAAAGAGAGAGAGATATGGCTAAAAGAGGCCACAATTACGGGCAGTTTGGGCCATTAGTATGCCTTTGGTTAGCTTATTGGGTGGATACACTGATACAAGTAGCATACCACCATCCAACCACAAAAACAACACGCCAAACACCACCAACACACGTGAAAAGCAGGATCGCAGGCTCACCAGCCCCGAAAGTGTTGCGCCTCATTTCAAATTGAAACGGGAAAATTTGGCACGAAAAACACGATGAAATTGACACAACAACAACTGAACAACTGAACAACTGAACAGAAGAACAACTGAACAACGTATCTTCTTTGCATACTCCATTTGAACTTGCTACTTGGTCCTCTCTCGTTATCTCTCCACCCCACTAGGGCTTACGGTCATTCACACACACGGCACACTCTCAACATCACAGCGCAACACAAAACACAAAACACGCAATACGCAATCAATCACTCAAATCAATCAAATCAAACACGTAACAGATCATTTTTATAAACTCACACCATGGAAGACAAATATATCGGACTAGCATTGGCAATCTCATCCTCGCTGGCCATTGGATCCTCCTTCGTCCTTACTAAGAAAGGTCTAGAGAACGATGGATCCGCCGGTGAATCTTACACATACTTGAAGAACCCAATCTGGATCCTTGGAACAGTCCTTATGGCAGTTGGTGAAATCGCCAACTTTGCAGCTTATACCTTTGCACCACCTATCCTGGTCACCCCATTAGGTGCCCTGTCTGTTATCATCGGTGCTGTTCTGGCTACTTTTTTCCTCAAGGAGGAATTGGGTGTGTTGGGGAAACTAGGATGTGCTGTTTGTTTACTTGGATCAGTTATCATTGTTCTGCATGCTCCTGCTGATAAAGAAGTTGAAACAGTTGATGAAATCCTGAGATATGCTGAGCAACCTGGTTTTATCTTTTATGTGTTGATGGTGGCCATCTACTCTTTCTTCATGATCTATAAGATTGCTCCTGTTTATGGTACCAAAAACCCAATGGTTTATATTTCAATCTGTTCTGCTGTTGGTTCAATTTCAGTTTGTTCCATCAAAGCTTTTGGTATTGCATTGAAATTAACAATTGCTGGAAACAACCAATTCACTCATCCTTCAACTTATCTTTTCATCATCACCGTTGTTGTTTGTATTTTGACTCAGATGAATTATTTCAACAAGGCATTGGCCCAATTCGATACTTCAATTGTTAACCCTCTTTACTACGTCACCTTCACAACTGCAACTTTATGTGCATCTTTCATTTTGTTTAAAGGCTTCAATACAACCTCCTCGGTGAACATCATCTCATTAATCGATGGTTTTTTGATCATCTTCACCGGTGTTTACTTGTTAAACATCTCTAGAAAATCACCATCTTCAAGCGGTGAAGATTTATTCTCTTCAAATAAAGATGGTTTGAGTGATATCCCATTGAGTGCTGATCTTTCAAACTATCAATTCAGAAGATCAATGCAAATGAATAGACCAAATCGTCAAACTTCAGGTTCAGGTTATCATGATTTAGGTAACAATGATCTCGATCTGGAGTTGAATCATGGTGTCAACAGAAGAAGATCAGACAGTTTTGAAATATAATAATGTAATTAGCCTAGCCTATGTTAGATTATATCACATTATATTAGAAGAAGGAAAAAAAAAAAAGGAAAAAAATACAATCAATCAACTTTAGCTTATTTTGCATCAACCTACCATGTTATTTTATTGTGTTTTATCTTGCCCCTCAATCACACATTTTGAGATGTCTAGCAGTAACTACGTAAAACTTTAATAACATTGGAAGTATTAGAAAATAAATAAATCAAAACCAAAAGAAAACTATTCTAATAAAAAAACATGCACATGCACACACACACACAATTTCAAAATTGAATTAAATATCATCAATATCCAACTCGTCATCATCATCATCGTCATCGTCACTCTCAGCACCAAACTCGAAATTGGCATCGTCTTCTTCATCACCACCAAATGTATCAGTTTGGTTGATCTTCGCAGTCTCAGGCAACTCACCTTGTGAAACCAAAGCTCTAGCTTCATCAGCATTGTACTTGTGAACAACATCACATTGTTCATCTTGGAAATCTCTCAATGTAACCAAGATGATATCACCTTGTGCCATCCAAACCTTCTTTCTTAGTTTTCCTCTGATATGTGCGATTCTCTTGTTTCCGTCAAAACATGAGGCCTCAACACGCCCGTTACCCAACATCTTGGTGATTTGTGCGTATTCCTGTTGCTCTTCTTTGTAGATTAGCTCTCTTTTTTGAGAGGTGTTTTCGTTCTTACCTCTTCTTCTGTTCTTACCACCTTTTCCTTTACCTTTGTTAGCCATGTTTGTAAGTTTAACTGGGATCGTTTGCTGTGTTTTGGGTAGGTTAATGGTGCCTTCAAAACAGGGCAAACTGTGTCAACTTTTCACTGTTTTTTCTCGTCGTTTTGGTGCTCAAAAAAAAGAAAAAAAAATTGTCGCTGAAATAAGAGGCACGCGATACGCAATTGGCAGACACTCGCAGAGACACTGAAAAGACACTGAAGAGAGCTGATGGTGGTGGTGGTGGTGTATTGTAGTGTCTGGTGTGTCTGATTCAGTCATTGGTGGTGTTATTATCGTGCCATGGATTTGTTCGAACAGAGAGTGCATTTTGGCAAACAGTTGTCGGGTTTGGTGCCTGCAAGACAGGCATCCTACGACCTTTCAATCTTCTTGCTCAAGAGAAAAGACCTAAGGGAAGATTTGTATCCGGTGATATTGGAAACCTTGGATGCGGTTGACTTGAATATCAGAATCAATATCTTTGGGTTTATTGAAGAGTTGATCATGGTTGATGTTGATGGGTTATATTTGGATTTGATTGTGGCTGATTTGCCTATGATTTTGTCAAAGCTTTTACCTTCAAGTGATCATCATGTGCAGAAGAACAGTTCCAACATTCAGCTGGATAATGGTGCTTTGGGTAATGAAAGATTGCTTACGAATCTGTACTCAACTTTTATGATCCTATCCAACATCTCCAAAAAATTGAAATTCACTGAGCTTGAAAGTTTCAAATCAAAGTACTTGTCACATGATCTGCTAGATTCAATGAATATCAACAGAATCAAAGCAAACATCAAATTCAACGAGAAGGACATATACAATTTAATAAATGAACATACACCAACTCCAGACATCACAACCAGTCTTTGCAAATGCTGGGAATTTCTAGTCTCAAAGAAATTACAATCACGTTATGAAAGGTTACAGCTAGACACATTCGCAAACTACAACCCAATACCAAAACTACCATCCTCATCACTGGACCCCATCGACTTAAACGATACAACTGAAACATCAACATCAACGCCAAAAACATCGTCACCGTATACACTAACACAGAGACAAATCCTACAAAGAATGGAAGCGGACAGAGAACGTCAAAAGAGAGGCAAAGAGACACTCTGGCAAGTTGAAGACTCGTCCAAACTCCAGTTCGAGTTCGATACGGTGTTCAATGAAACTTACGCTAAGAAATTCGATATAAACGTGGATGGAGTGCTTATCGATGAGCTCAACTTGGTTTATCAAAACTGTCTTAACCCCACCCAGAAAAACAAAAACAACAACAACAAGAGAAACAACGGCGGTCATGGTGGTGTGAGTGTGGGTGTGACTCCAGGAAACGGCACGGGCAAGCCAAGGTCATTGATGCCTGGCCCAGGACCAAACAAACGTGATCCACGCCGTGAAAGGTATCCTGATGAACGAGAACGAGAAAGAGACCCATATTACTATCGTGGTGGTGAGTATGGTAGGGATATGAGTAGGGATGGTGGTGGGCCTCCTGCTAAGAGAGGCAGGTTTGGTGATCGTGGTCGTGGTCGTGGTCGTGGCCGGGGTCGTGGCCGTGATTAGACAGACAGACAGGTGTATGTGTATGTGTATGTGTATGTTGTGATTTACTTTTGCTAATGTTAATGTATGATATTATTGTAAGATTAACTGTTGTGTTTGTATGTTTGACGTGTTGTTGATTGGTGGGTACTCCGTCGTGGTTGTTTTTGGTAGTTGTGTTTACTTTACAGAGGTTCTAATCATGTTGATACACCACTTGGGTCATATCAATTCTCAAAATACAAGTTACAATAAACTAAAAAAATGAAATACAATGCCGTAGTTCAATAACAAAAATGATACACACATAAACTTCTTTGTTTCCCTGTCCCTTTTTTTACCCTTTTTTTTTTGTTCATTTCATTTCATCATTTTGAATTGGATAAGATATTCAATAACTCATTAATACCTTTCAATTTCTCACTCGCCTTTGAGTTTGATTTCAAAAATCCAACTTTAACCGAAAGAACATCCAATTCATCCACATCATTCTTCAATTCACAGAATGTCTTGAATGCATCCTCGTCAATAGGTGTATTCCCACCCGCATAAAATAAAAATTCATACGGTAACTTCTCACCTTCTTGATTCAGTTTAATTGAACTTCCAATATTTGAAACCATTGGCTTAGAACCCAGTTCACCGGTACTGGTGGCTGGATGGTAGTCGGATAAAATATATGCCAAGGATCTAGTTATCAAATTCTGTTCTTGAACAATAACTATACCATGAACCAAATTCGCATGCAAATGGAAATTCTCAGCATATAGTTCATTAACATGTGCAATCAAATCACCAACCAGTTTCTGTTTGTGCTCTTTTTCAATATCTTGGCATGTCTCGGTATGAAATCTAACTGTACATTCTTCAATTTCAATGTATGAAGAGGGTAATCTTTCACTGAAAGATCTCATCAACTCGATAACAGTTGGCATCCATTCTTGTGAAACTTCATCGAATATCTTGATCCATTCTTGTTTATGATGGGAATTCGATGGATATCTTAAAAACCCACCATTTTCAGCAATTAGGCCAACATCTTGTAATCGGCCACCTTTTCTAACCATATCAAATCTCTTGAAATAACCCAATAAAAACACACAATTCTTTGGATCGTTTGTTAGATGATTGATGGTTGTATCCAAATATTGCTGTTGCACTAAATTAATCGTTGTACCTTGAATCTCCAGATTTGTAGTTAATGATCCAAGATTCAATATAAATAATCTTTTCCCATTAACATGATCATATTTCAAATTGTACAACTCTTGGGTTAATGGGATTGAATCTGAGAGTTGTTGGTTTTCATTCATCTGATATGCAATTTCGATATCATTGAAACATTCTTTGATCCAATCCAATGAATTATGCTTCAAGATCGTATCGTACATCAACTTCCATCTTTGCCATTTCTCCTCTTCAGACATATCCAAACCAATTTTGATATTGTCCGCATTCTGCTTCACATTATATGGATTCGTGATAATTGGACCATTTCTTAAAAAAGTTGCAGAACCTGCAAATTCACTCAAGATTAATGGTGAATGAGATTTTGTTCCAGCAACAATAAACTCATGGCAAGTTAAGTTCATACCTTCTCTCAAAGTACTAACGATAAATAACGATGCCTCACATAATAATGCCAAATATTGTTCAAATTCAATATCTTGATTGATCACAACAACAGGTGGTTCATTTGATATGTTATCCATTTTGGAATTAATTCTTTCAACAATATTGAAAACCTCAGTTTCATAATCATTCAAATCAGAGTTGAAATCATTACCAATACAAATTAAAATCAACATCGTATCGTTCATGTACTCTGGATTATCGTCCAAAAATCTTTCATAAGCCAATAATTTCTCCTTAACTCCTCTGATTTTTTCAATCTTATCCCTTGAAACAATCAATTTTTTCTTTGGCCATCTTTCTCTAATCAATGTTTTCCAATTGGTAACTTCTACATCATCATGAATCTGTGCACCCAAGATATCAGCATCAATACCAATTGGATTATGCGTGATATGAACATTTCTTCCATTGAATTTCACTCCATCAACATCAAAATCAGCAAGTAGTAATCTGTTACAACTTTGGAAAAAATGCTTGACGTATTCTTCAGTTTGGAAACAAATACAATCAGCACCAAGCATACCTTCCAAGATTTTTCTTCTTTGTGCAAGACAACGGAAAACTTCACTTGATGGGAACGGAACATGCAAGAAAAACCCAATCTTGGCATTTGGAATCAAAGTTCTTAACATTTGAGGAACAAGCATGAGATGGTAATCATGAATCCAAATCACATCACCTTCTTCATAAATTGAATGGATATGATTGGCAAATTCTTGATTCAATTTTTCATAATCGTTCCAAGAATGGTTTTCAAAAGTGTTGGATTTGGGGTTGTCTGGGATTTGATAATGGAAAATTGGCCATAAAATCTCTTTACAGAAACTGCTATAATGGCCTTCAAATAGTTGATCGTCAATATATACGGCACTTGATTGATAATTCTCAATCAATTCTTCAGAGATTTTACTCTTCGTCATTTGAGGTATCAAATCTGAAGCCATGGATAATGTACCTGTCCAAACAACATCCTCGATATTACCACAATCAGTAGCCAATTTAACAGCATTTCTTAAAGAACCATTACCCTTTGTGGATGGGACAACTTTCCATGGTGCGGTGGCAAATAGATTCTTATCTTTGAAAGCCAGAATATCTGCGTAATCAGGTCTTGAAAACCCACCATAAGGAGTAACTTTATCAAATGCATTGACCTCTTCATTATCCATCAGTTGCTGGGTGGTGTAATCCCGATCATATGTATCATCATCGATTTGGAATTGAATTGGATCTGGATCAGTAGGGTAGATACCTGCTGGAATTGATGTTTTCTTTAAAGATGAAGAAACAACCGGAATGGTGGAATTGGAAGATGTAGACTTTGAAGTATTTGTAGTTCTGATATTATGTAACATTCCAGATCTACTGATTCTTAAACTTGGCGATAAGGGTTCAGTTGCCTTGATTCTGTTTAGCTCATTCACTGATTTGTTATTACTTTTGGAATTTCTTCTGATTGCTCTAGGCTGGACAAAATGGGCACTTTTCTTTGCTGCTTCAATTGATTTTTCTTCTTCCAACAGATCATCATAACTTCCATTATCACTGCTTGAGAGTTTGTGTAAAGTTGGAGAGCTAGCGAATTGTTTGGATAGATTCTTGTGATTCAAGAAGAAATCTTGAACAGAGATATTTTTACTATTGTTGCTTGCTGGCGAAGGATGCTGATAAGAATGATGCTTGAATAAAGATGGAGGTAATGAAATCACACTTGAAACGTTTTCAGGGGTGGTGGTAGAATCTCTTTCATCATCAATGGTAAAACCAACCTTTCGAGGGTTGGCATGGTGCTGTTGTATTTGATCTTCAGTCAATGATAATGATGACTTGTTTGCATTTTGCAAGTTTGCAATAATCGAGAAAGAATCATTGAGAGGTTCATCAACATTATCAACTGCACCATCACTACCTTCAAGATCCGATTCCTGTTCCCCATCTTCCTTCTTCTCCTCCTCCTCCTCTTCTTCACCAATTCTCTGGTCTATCAGACCATTGGAATACATCAGAGGGGAAACCAAAGGACCGGAGTTATACGAGCCATTGGAAGAAGAAGTGGATAGTTCATGAGGCAGGATATTGATACCTTTGTAATTGGAAGGTGAGGAAGATTGAATGGTACTCAGTGTTGAACCAGCTGTTGAATCAGCAATCAACGTTCTTGAATTCTTTTTGATTGGCTTTGCAATCTCATCGAGTATTGGATCTGTCTTTGTACATGATTCAGACTCGATCTCAAAATGGACGGTATATGGAAGGAACCTAGAGAAAAGTTGGTACTATGTGTTAGTTTGAGAGCAATGATATCAGGCAACGAATGGGACAGATGATGTCATCTAATGATGTAAGCTCAATTAAAATACGTACAGAGAGGCCACAATGTTTCTCATGGTGTCAATGGTTTAGTGAATGAAATATCCTGAGATTTAGAGTTGGATTATATATATAGATATATGGCAGATAGGATATATAGATCAATAAGAGAGATGTGTTATTAAGATAAAAGTAATAAAAAAAGGGGAACAAACGCATTTCTATTTAAAAGTCGAAAAAGTTGAAAAGAGAATAAGCCACTCGCAAGTGTGGCTGTGCACATAAATGACGTCAGATTGTGTCACCTTTCTCTTTCTCTTTAGATAAGCGCTGGAATGGCAAATGCCACTAAAACTCCAACCGATGCAAACAGCAAAGTGTTCAAGAATGAGTTGATCGAGACACCATCATCGGTATATTCTGTATTATCATCAGTGTCATTGTAACTTGTCTTGTTCAAAGAAACATTCTTTTTATCTGGGTAGTCATCAAAGATAATATTGGTAACATTCTTGTAGGAAAGCTTTGAAGATGATGACATTTCAACTTCAACAGCCTCAGATTCTTCTCTTTTACTCAACTTCTTCTTTGGTTTCTTTTCAATGGTACCACAAGCAATCTTAGTCATATTAGCAAAATGTAAATTAACCGAAGATCCAATAATATAAGCCTTATTCTTTGGATTCAATGATAAATAAGGATCATAGTAAGTCAATTGGAAACAAGTGGTATTGATATAACCATGCTTACCTGATAAATCACCAACTTGACAATACGAATCATCTTGTAAAGAATCACATTCATCCAAAGGAGCATTGTATGGGTTCAAATGGGTACCGGTTGCCTCACAATTACCATTTGCAGGAACACGGTTCTTATGAATATGGTAATAAAATGGACCACCTGTTGGAGGTATACCTGTTATATCAACTGAGACTTTAACTGTACCGTTTTTAGCAGTAAACTCAATCATACCTTTGGTCAAACCACGGTCCAAATTGGCTCTTGCAATGTAGTTTCTTGGTGAGTCCTCATTTTTTGGGGCTCTTGCAGCTTGACAAGTGTTTAAAAATGAAATCGTAATGATTGGAAAGATCAATTTTGTAAATGAGACCATTTTAGTGATTTGATTCTATCTATGTTTATTCTATATCTGTATTAGTACTAATATTCTGATGAAGAAAGGATATTGCAAGAGAGATAAAAGGATTGTGACGGCCAGGACACAAGTTCAGGTTCAACAAATACACAAAAGGGAGACTCCATGGCTATCTAGCGTACTTTGCACCCGCTCAGTGGGAGCAACAAGAGAGTCGCGCATCCCTGCACCAGACCAGACCATGCTACGCAATTTACACCTTTACACCCTTATAGTATATCAGTTATGGAGATGAGAAGAGATGATATTGGTACAGTTTATATAGTTTTGGATGTGGTTTTAGTTCTTTTCAACATCTTCTTGCAGGAACTGGGTGATATGCTCAATTGTGAACTCAATACCACCTGGTGCAGAACCTGGACCGATGTTATGAAGAGCACCTGGAATCAAATCTGAAGCTTGTGACCAATATTTTGCAGGGGTTGCTGATTTCCATTGGTTGACGATTTTTCTTCTGTCAACGAAAGATGGAACGTACTCGTCTGCTTCTGAATACAAAACACAAATTGGCTTTGTCACAGCACCGAATGTTTTCAAGTTATCTTCCAAAGTTAAATCGAATGAGAAGAAATCATCATCACCTAATTTACTAGCCAAACTTAACCAACGATACGCATTCAATGGTGCACCTAAAAACAAATCTGAGTATTCTTTAGGCAAGATATCCAACGATTTACCCTGGTCAACGAAACCTTGAGCAAACTTATTCATCTCATCCAACTTCTCCCATCCCAAACCTTTATTTTCCAACTCCAAATAAATCGCCTCTCTATCTGAAATACCAGCCTGCAATATCCCACCATCTACCTGTTTCAAAGGCTCAGTTGGTTTCAAAATTGTCAAATATTGGATGATATCCTGACATCCTGTAGAATGACCCATCAGCACAACTTTCTCCCTGGATCCACCTTTTGGAGATCTTAAATATTCAACAAGCTGACTGATCTCATCCGCATCACGCACCAGACTTCCTGAACCCCAACCAAGATACGAAGAACTGAAATTGATTTGAACTACAGTCCATCCGATTTGATCCATGCCTTGTGCAAGTTGAGGTAGGTATGGGACGTTCATTAGACCATCTGTTAAGCCTGCTATGAAAAGCAGGATTTTCTTAGATTGAGATTGTTGGATCTTGTTTTTGAATTCAAATGCAGTTAGTCTGATTCCGTATTCATGGACTATTCCTTCAACTGGCTCATGAATTGTCATACAATATGAAACCATGATTATCTGTGTATCCTGATATATAGTATCCTGCTATGAAATATGCAATGTGCAATATGCAATATGTAGTTATGTTGTGGTATGTGTGGTATGATGTGTTTGAACAAGACAAGAAACAAGATTCAAAGCATTAATAATAAATTTGAACCGAATCAAAAACCAAAGGGTGATATAAGATATTATATATACTCAAACCATACAATCTACATCTTCAACGATATCTAGATACTGTATCTCCCAGTACTGGAGAAAATCAGCAAATAATCGGGAACAAGCGTAAAAAATACCCAATTTTGGTTCACCCACCACCTCTCGGAGTCACTCGGAAATAACCCGCTTATTATCGCGATCCAGTTTGTATGTATGTGGCAGGTTGGTGAGCATTACAATGAGTGGAGGTGGTAAGCGATGGTTAGTGGTTAGTGGTGATTAGGGGTTGGTATTGAATGTGGGAGTGATGCTTGATAAGATACGATGGAAGCATATCTCGGTGCTTCAACTGGAAAGTATGGTGTGGTGTCGTATGGTATGGCGAGTTGTTGTTGTTGTTGTTGTTGTTGTTGCTGTTGGGGGTTGCGGGCTGGTATGTGGGCATGTATGTATTCATGTATCACGGCCTTTGTAAAAATATACATCGGAATTATCACAAAGTTTGATTACCGATAAATTGCTTTATTTCGAAATGAAGGGTTTGGTTGTGTGGTATGGTACTTATAAGCGGTGTTTATACCACTTGTGGAATTCATTGCTGTTGAAGGTTCCAGATTTTAGTGATCATGTGGGTTTTCGTGTTGTGATGTGATGTGGTTGATTACGGATTGATATGATGAACTTTGAGCGAATTTGGAGGTGGTGTATCTGTTTGGTATGTTTGGTGAATGGAACGGAATGTTATGGGAGTGAATAAATGGATGACGTGATACCATGGATGTTACTCCGTGTGGATTTTTTAAGATATGATGGTAGTTTATAGAGTAAGGGTATGAATCAACATATAGATTGGTTATTTGACTTTTGAATTGAGTCGTTTAACATCAAGCTAAGAAAGAGGAGGGATGAGGAGTTAAAATATGATGCGTTAACCCCATCCATATGAGAGTGGCATTATGTAAAGGATGTGTCGCAGTCATCCGTGCACCGCGGGGAGGATAAGCTGAACTTGACTCAACACAGAAGGGAGAAGCGAAAGAAAGAGTGCACGAGTGCACACATTATTATCCTGCACGATCAAAGATAACAGAATGCGTAGAGAAATGAAGATGAAGATGAAATGAAAGATAAGAGTAATTTGTGGATCGTACATACATAGTTGCTATTGCTGTTTCCATGATTTGCATTACTTAATTGAAACCAAACCAAACCGTACACCCACACAACCCAGACAGCAGACAGCAGACAGGAAAGTTACCCGGCGCACCGTGGAATGCCATTTCCGACTCGCGTGACTCTTGTGCGAGTGCGAGCCTAACAACGTCACCTTGGAAGACGGGGCAATAGCAATGTGTTTAATATGGAGAGTAAAGTAGAGTAGAATAGAGTAGAATAGAGAAGGCCAAGCAGCAATGAATAGAAAGCGGCTACTAGTTACTAAATCGTGCCACAGACAGGGTTAAAATTGATGACGATGAGCAACAACAGACTTGAGACACACACTGTAGATGATGATGACGTGATAGGCAGATAGACAGATACACAGATAGGCAGCACGATCGGAGAAGAAAGGAGAAGAAAGGAGAAGAGAAGAGAAGATTGCCGTGAAATCTTATCATCTGGTGCACGGGTGTATATATACGCACACACATGCGCACACATGCACACACCGCCAATATAACTGGTTGGGGCACGACTCTGTGAAGTTTTTTATCAGCGGTGCGAAAGAGAAAAGAAAAAAGAGAAAAGAGAAAAGTGGAAGAAGATAAGTGATTCACCAGTTCAGTTTACTTATCACATCCCTAAAATAATAGATAAATTGCTCTGTATTACTACATATTGCATCGATATAATAAACCATATCCCCTCCTTCTCCAATATACATAACATATACAGCATACACACACACCCTCACATACCAATATTATCCGTATATATCATCACATCACTCCCAATCGTCCCTTATCCGGTGTCTCCTTCTCTCTCTGATTATCTCTTTATCACCAAAAAACAGAACACTTTTTTGCCCAACACATTTTTTTGGTGCGAAAAAATTTTAATCTTTTGAAATTGTCTGTAACGAAACAATACATCATTTTCAGATAAGATTACCCAGATTACACAGATTACACAGATTATATATTCCACATTATAAGTTATATTGTATTCTATTGCATGATTGGTTAATTAAAGTTCAAGTTCATTTGTTATACTTCTTTATCATCCATCCATCAACACTTCCCCCCCTCTCTATAATATTCCATACAATGCAGAATCAAGGTATCACATCCATCAAATCAGAGTATCCAAATACGGTACCAACTGCTTCAAATATCTTACCAAGATTGAATGCTGATATCTATCAACAACCACAGCAACAACCACAGCAACAAGGACAGCAGCAACAGCAGCAACAGCAGCCACCACCACCACCACAGCAAACATTACAACCACCACAAATCTACATGCCAAACCCACAACCGCAAATATCACCAAAGATTGAAAACCAAACTACAATCTCTCCAAAAATCCAACCTTTGCAAACTGGCACTTCAGATTCTCCTTCCATTGCTGATTCCCCCTCCTCTTCAACTTCCAATGGTGAACCACTAAACGGCTCCAGCTCTGAACCAATCCATCCAAATGCTAAAACAACAACAACAACTCAATCAAATGGATCAACAACAACAAAACAAAACATGTCCACACCAACTTGCAAGAATTGTAAGACTCAAACAACCCCATTGTGGAGAAGAGATGAAACTGGGCAAGTGTTATGCAATGCCTGTGGATTGTTTCTAAAATTACACGGTAGACCAAGACCAATCAGTTTGAAAAGTGATGTTATCAAATCTAGAAATAGAGTTAAACATGGTAATACCAAATCATCTCCAAATACTCCAGAATTGAAAGCTAAAGATAGTACCGGCTCAATAAATACCTCTTCTTCATCATCATCATCGGTATCATCGATATCAACTTCACAAACTGCTCCAACTACTACAACTGGTCCAATCACACCAAATGGAAAAGTTACAAAATTCTTACCAAAACAATATAAACCATCATCAGCATCAAAACAACAAAACAAGAAACTGAACAACAGCAATAGTAATGACACCAGTTTGGACAAGAACAAGTCACCATCGTTATTACCATTGCTACCAAGAAACCATCAGTCTCAACCGGGTGTGGGACCAGGCACACCGTATACGTTTGCAGCAACTACAAATTGGCTGAACAAATCCCAAGGGAATACAATCCAACCATTGCATTATCCTTCTTCAACACCTACTCAATTTGCTCCGAATTTAACTAGGGTTACTTCTCCTTTGTTGTTATCTACTTCAACAGCTACTCCTAAATTCCACCCTTCCCAATCAAGTGAACGTTCGTCGAGCACTAACAATTCCAGTAATGGTAATAGTCTGGGACGTGATGCGTTGTTGAATGCGGTGGGTGCATTGGAGACGATGAGCCAGCAGAATTCGCATCATGGTTCATCTGATGATATCAAGAAGATACCCGGGATCAAGCTTGATGAAGAGAGTGCTGGTAATGGTAATGGTAGCAGGATGTTGAAAAATTCGAATGGGATGTTGCCGTTATCGAATTTGAACAAGCCTTATTCGCCTGCCACTGAGCTTGTCAGCGTGTTTACAACAGGGACGAGCGGTGTTGGTGCTAATGGTAATGCCAGGTCATCATCACCTTCGAATAGTAAGTTGCATCAGCCTTCACATATCCATTCTATCCTATCCCCTTCGTTCGGTCCCCAATATGTACTTTCACAAAATGACCAACGCCAGCAACAATCGCAATCGCAACAGCAGCTTGCTCCAAACTCACAACAAAATACACAGCAGACACAACAGCAGGGTGGTGGTACACAACAACAGCAGTTTCAAAACGGGCATGTTGAAATGCTACCACCTTTGAAAAACTTGGGGCATGATGAGAACAGTGGTGTGTCGTCGTCGTCGCATAGATTACCTCCTTTGCAATCTTCGATGATCTTGTCCAATGACACTTTTAACAATAATTCGAATACCAACAATAACGGTGTCAAGTCACCTTTGCTTTCAACTACATCGCATATCATCAATAATAATGATACCAGAAACAACAACAGCAACGGCAGCAATAACAATAGCAATAACAATAGCAACAGTAATAACGAAAACAATAATGGCAATAACGGAAGTAACAACCAGGGTTTCATGTCGTATTCAGGACACAGACAGACTTCATCATCGTTGTTGAACGGACGCGGTGGCAACATGAACGGTGGTCCAAATGGACACATCAACGGCCACACCAACACCACCAACACCAACACCAACACCAATTCCAACACTAACACAAATGGTAATAGTGGTAATGGTAATGGGAATGGGAATGGGATGAATGAGGATCATCAGTTGCGTACCCGAATCAGCGAGTTGGAGTTGGTTAATGATTTGTATAAGACTAGGATTGTGGAGTTGGAGGCTATGGATACTGCTTCTAAACAACGTGAGATTTTGTTGAAGAATCGTATTGATGATTTGAATCATGAGGTGTTTAGATATCGTGAGTTGCAGCATCAGTTACAGCAACAGCAAGCACAACAGCAACAGCAGCAACAGCAAGTGCAACAACAGCAGCAGCAACAGCAGCAACAGCAAGTGCAACAACAGCAAGTGCAACAGCAGCAAGTGCAACAGCAAGCACAAGCACAACAGCAGCAACAGCAGCAACAGCAACACGCTCAACAACACGCTCAACAACAACAACACGCCCAGCAAGCTCAATATAGTGGATCAGAAGAACATAGATCATCAGTGGAGAGTCTTGGAAATGGTGGAAATGTGAAACGTGAGGTTGAAGAGTTTGATGAGGAGAATGTTACGGTTGGTAGTGAATTGGGTGGTGATTTTAAGAGGTTGAAAGTTGATGAAGGAAATTAAAATATCTTGAATTTGTATTCACTTTATTGTGTCATACTATTGTGTACATCATGCATCATCATGGAGTCACTTCGGCCAAGCTATAGTACATCGGATTACACTACGATACAACAATGGGTCACAACTCATCACAACGGATCACCACACACCACACACTACAACATCATACCACATCACACCACAACACACCACAACACAACACACCACACACCACAACACATCATACCACATCATAACACGGTATGCACTACATAACATATAAGATAAACGAAATATATCGTTACATTCAAGTTGACGTTGTTGTCGTGTTAAATTCGTGGAAACCGTTACTTCCAAGAGTGTTTGAAGCGTTGATAGTGATCAGAGTATTGAATGAATGAAAATGGTATACGTGAAGCAATGTGATATGATGTTGTTCAACTCATTGCGATTGCGATCATGTTGAAGATTACACCACATCACAGCATCTTAACGCATCACCACACACCACAACACATCATACCACATCATAACACGGTCTACATAACATATAAGATAAGCGAAATATTTTGTTACATGAGAATGATGTTGTCGTCGTGTTAAATTCGTGGAAACCGTTACTTCCAAGAATGATTGAAGCGTTGATAGTGATTAGAGTATTGAATGAATGAAAATGGTATACGTGAAGCAATGTGATATGATGTTGTTCAACTCATTGCGATTGCGATCATGTTGAAGATTACGATGCTTGTATAAACTAATGATTATGATTTTTGAATTTTATTTATGTGTGTTTCAGCTATTGCTTTTTTGATATTTATTTTTTTGAGTGTTATGTTTATGTTTATGTTTGTCTAATCTATATATATACATGATTTTTTTGATTTTTTTAGAGTTTATTGATTTTTTGTTAGTATTATTTATTGTGTTCGTAATGGAGTTTGATCTCGTTGGTTTATGGTTGAGCTTGTGTGGAAGGATTAGAGGCCCTCGTTGATGTTTCGTCTGCTAACCAACAACCAACAAGCGAGCCTGCAGACCAACCTACTAGCCCACCAAGGCAACACAAGACCAAGACCTGACACAAACCATACAATGTAACAAGTTCAAGTACCTGATCGCATCGCAGTTCAGTATGGTATGGGATACTTCAGCCACTGATCCCCTCAGCCACGCCTCCCGCTCATTTTTTTCCGCTTCACAATTTGAAATTTGCCAACTGACAGAAGAACAGAAGAACTGAAGAGGGATCATCATTTAGAAAAGGTCTTACTAATCAAACAACTAAGATCCATATAGTTTAGATCGTATATCACCATGAGTTCAGAGAATAAGCCAATCAGTGTGGTGATCAGCCAATTCGAAAGTCGAATCAACCGTCTTAATTCAAGAGACTCAGAAGAGGTTCAATCGTTGCTCGATGAATCCAAAACCATTTTGAAAAGATTAAACCAATTGAATCTATTCAGTTTCAATGAGTCATTGCACGAGGTTCAGACTAATTATTTGAATTATTTGAATTTGGATTATTTGATTGGGAAGTTGTACGAGTTGTTCAATGGTGATCTAAGGTTGAGGTTGAGGGCATTGGGTCAGTCGAATTTGTATCTTTTGAAGTTTTTGAATATGGTTAATGATTTTGATGATGTTGAGTTGATGGGTAAGGAGCAGGTTAAGTTGTTGGATGAGTTGAATGATGATTTGAAGTTGGAGTTGTTTCAGTTTGGTAATAATATGAATTTGAAAAGAGAGTTTAAGATTGGTAATTTTAAAGTTGAAAAAGAGTTGAATAATAAGTTGAAGTTGTTGAAGGGGAAAAAAAATAAGAAATTTGGAGAGAATGCAAATGATGATAATCATGATGATAATGATGATGATGAATTTGAAATGGATAAGTTCGATGACGAAACTTTGAGATCAATTTACATTAATAAGTTGAAATTGAATATACTAAAGAGTTTTCAAAATTTGGAGAGCAATTTGATGGAGATTGAGATGATTAAGATGATGCCAGCAGAAAGACTAATTCCTCAAGACAACCAAATACTACAGCAAAATAGAAACAACGATGATGATAGAATGAACAATAAGAAACCATTTAACGTGTTTACAGATAGTTTCACTACAAAATTGGAAAACACCTCCTCAAATGAAAATGACAAATCCAAATTGATATCTAAAGAAGGTAAGATCTTGAAACCATTTACAATTGTTTCTGATAGACAACAACTTCAAGCAAAAGTGCAAGGTACAGGACAGTATCTTCCAACCATGACCATCGAAGAGTTGGTTGACTATGAGATGGCCAACGGTGGGATGGTGAAACCAAGCGAGCCTCCAAGAGAGGAAGGGATCGACGACGATAACTACGATGCCATTGACCAGGAAACATACAAGAAACGTGACTGGGACCTGTACACGGAGATCAACCCAAAGGGCAGCGGGAACAAGATGGGGAACATTGGATGAGTGGGCGCACGACCTTTTTTTGCTTGTTTTTGTTTTTTCCGTTCAAAAAGACACGAAATTTTTAAATTTTAAATTGGGTTTCAGTGACAACTGGAAGAAGAGTGGTGTAATTATTGGTGATATAGTAGTTTATATTATCATCTGTTAAAGTAGATAAGAGAAGGAAAATGTCATCGTTTGTTCCTACCCAATTCAGTTCATTCACATCGAATTTTGATTTCGATAAACTTAGGGTGAGTATACGAGATCTTAACATATCACACCATTCCATATACCGTGGGCAACTTACTAACATACAATCCACCTTCATTTGATAGACCGATACACAATCAACATTTCAAACAAGAATCAATTCGTTGAAGAAACCACAAGATTTCTTTGATTTCAAAAGATTCTCCAAGCCAAACAACGTGATTGAACTTCAACAGAGAGTCAGTTTCAACTTGAACTATTTCCAAAACAACTATCTATTGATTTTGATCTTGATATGCATCTACTTCTCGTTGAACAATTTGATTTTATTGCTATTAATTTCATTTGATTTGGTTGTCTATGTGTTAGTCAAGAAGACATTTGGTTCAAATTTGGATGAGGTTAGACTGTTCAATGGAATGATCAAATTGAATAAGAACTTGATCTTGTCGGTTTTGATCTTGATTAATGTTCCAATCTTGTTGATATCATCTCCTATTTCCACTTTGATCTGGGTGATTGCTTTGAGTTCAGTGTGCTGTTTCACACATGCCGGTTTGATCGATAAGCCTGAGGAGGCTCTCTATTCTGATGCCGTTTGAAATAGCGGTGTATATATATTACAAGTACATATATATATATATATATATAATTACATTAACAATTACCATTAACTTATTGAACTCCACCTTCACCTTCAACCCACTGTACCACTAATCCAGCTCTCAAACCACCAGACCTGGGCCTCTTCTTCTTCTTCTTCTTCTTCTTCCAAAGAGATAAGAGCGCACAGCCACACTGATACCGCGCCCCCTGTTGGTGTGGCTTGTGCGTTTTGATAGAAGGCGAATCTTGTTGCCGATTTGTATTTAGACTACTTGAAAGAGAGACTGCTCGATACCACAACTGCTACTACTACTGCCACCACGACTACGACTACGACTACTCCGTGTCATAAGGATGATCTTGTCATTGAAATTACTCATACTGTTCTTGTTAAGTTTGTTATCGTTCAAATTTTACAATGGAAATTCAATAACGATAAACATCGATGACCTTACGCAAGTGGAGGCTAAAGTTGATAAGCTTGATGTGACTGATGCCCATACCACCAATTCACAAAATTTTAAAATTAGACATATCTTTCACGATTCGGTGGATTCACAAGTCACCAAGAGATTGGATATCAATGATGATTTCAAAAAGAAAATGGAAAATGAATATACTATAAACAATAAGCGAGATGGTGATGATGGAGATGATGATGATGGAGATGGTGAATTCGAGCTGTTTGATTATCTATCGCCATTTTCATTTGATTTCAAGTTGTCATCCCAAAAATCTACTGTTGTTAGACTTTCAAACAGAGATCCAGATTTTGTTGAGTCCTATTTGAACTTTGCATTGGATGTTGGGTCAGAACATGCTAGTAAAGTGCATTTGGATTGGAACGATGAAGAACCAATCAACATCCCTAACATCACGGATAAAAACACGGTATTGTCATTGGCTTTGATGTCATCCAATGCATATGCTCATTTGCCCAATGATTCAGACTGGCAGGATGTTAGTGATCGGAATTATAACTTGTCTGATTCATTCGGCTGGATGGATGCTGGGTTAAGAGGCCATGTTTTTGTTAATGATGATGATTCCACTATTGTTATTGCCATTAAGGGAACATCAGCTTCGGGTGTTACCAATGGTGGTAATACTGAAACCGTTGATAACGATAAATTAAATGATAATTTGTTGTTTTCTTGTTGTTGTGCAAGAGTTTCATCTTTATGGTCAACGGTTTGTGATTGTTATGAGAAATCATACACTTGCAATCAAAATTGTTTGGAAAGAGAATTGAAAAGAATGGATAGATATTATAAATCTACTTTGAACTTGTATAGAAAAGTCTCAAGAATGTACCCCAATGCCGATATCTGGGTAACTGGCCATTCGCTGGGTGGTGCACTATCCTCATTACTCGGTAGAACATTTGGCTTGCCTGCCGTGTCATTCGAAGCACCTGGTGAATTGCTAGCTACTAAGAGATTGCATTTACCAATGCCACCAGGATTACCATCAACTATGGAGAACATCTTCCATTTTGGAAACAATGCAGATCCAATATTCATGGGTGTTTGCAACGGTGCCTCGTCATCGTGCTCGATTGCTGGTTATGCAATGGAAACGCAATGCCATTCAGGTTTGACATGTACTTATGATGCAGTTAATGAGTTGGGATGGCATGTGAACATGTTGAACCATCGATTGAAAACCGTGATTGAGTCAATATTGAGGGTTTTCAATGAAACTGCACCGTGTTTGAGACCAGAGCCTTGTTTGGACTGTTACAATTGGAATTTCGTGGATCATTCAAGAGACCACTGGAAACATACCACCAGCTTCATCGATCATCCTATGCCAACCGGTGGCACTGGTGATGATACACCAGATGAAAGAAGATGTTTGAAAAGAACATGGTATGGAAGATGCTATAAATGGGAAGGTGATGGTGATGACGATGATGATACAATTTCTACAACAACAACAACAACAACCGCCAGATCTACGAGCACCACCAGTAGGTACAGTTTTACTTCGAAACCGACAATTACAACAATTACAACGGGTAGACTCAGCAAGACAAGTCTAAGTTCAAGCATATCATCAACTAGCACGGCTCCTCATGATGACGAGTGTTCGTCAAGATCGTGGTTTGGTTATTGTCTTGATCAGTGATGGTGGTTGATACTTGGGTTGTTTATTGGTTATTGGGGGTACTCTGGTTGTTTATTTTTGTTTTTATTTTCATTTATTTAATATTTTAGTATATTACTCTGCATATGTCACACTTTCTCCATATTTGAGTGTAATCCAGTAATCCAGTAGTCCAGTAAAGCCAATCTGCACGCGTCCCATAAATGGCAGCGTGTTCTGTTCTTTGAAACGCGTCTCGTTTTCTTGTTTTTGTTGAACTGTTTCCCCCATTTTGCAGTGAATTGCACCTATCTGGCTCGTTATATTTGTCCATTGCTATCACCATAAGCCTATTGTTACATACTTCAATTACCAGATGTTCAGAAAAGTCAGAAGAAAGACAGACGGACGTAAGAACTTCGATTCCGAACAGGACCAATCCAACCTTGAGATCTCCATTCAAAACTCATCCGCAGACCTGAAGAAATACCCAAACAGAATATCATTTTACAAGATTGCTCCAAATGACGAGATCACGTTGGAAGAGTTTGAGACTTGGGCTATTGACAGGTTGAAAGTGTTGCTTGAGATTGAAAGTTGTCAGGCCCGGTCCATGAGTTTTAAAGAGTTGGAGGTGATATTGGATAAAGTTTTAGGTAGTTTGATGCCTATGAGTCAAACTGGTTCGAATCTATACGGAGAGAGAAAGAAAGATTATTATTCTCATTTCATCTTGAGATTGGCATTTTGTAGATCTGAAGAGTTGAGAATGAGGTTCATTAAAGCTGAGAGTGTCTTGTTTAGATTACGATTCAATAGATTATCTAGCTCTGAGCAAAAAGCATTTGTTGATAGTTTGGATTTACCATGGTTGATTGTTGACACTGAAGAGAAGCTCAAATTTGAAGATGAATTGTACAGTTGTTCATATGGTTTGGTTAGATCAATATTATCATCTGCAAGTAACGGTTACAAAGTTTCAGATGATCAAGTTAGACAGTACTTGAAAAATCAGAATTTCTACAAGTTACCATTTGAATATATCCCAGAATTGATATCCACTAGAAGTGTGTTTCTAAACAATGGTTATATCTACGTTGGTGAATTCCAACAAAGTTCACTAATCATCAATGAATTCTCCAAATACTTAAAAGAGCAGTTGGATTTAACAGTTAAAGGATTGCCTGGCCTAGATGAAGATGATAGACTAATTCCAGTCTTGAACAACTTGTCAAAAGGTTACATCTCAGTGGATTATCAAGAAGGATTTGGTGGGAACAATAGTGGTAACGATGATGAAATCAACTGTGATAATCTAAACACATTTGTCAGTGACATGCCATTGTGTATGCAAAACTTAATGACAAATTTGAAATTATCCAACCATTTGAAATATAATGGTAGACAACAGCTATCATTGTTTTTGAAAGGTATTGGATTATCATGCGATGAAGCTTTGAAATTTTGGAAATCACAATTCACAAAGGGTACCGCTGGTGTGAGCATTGAGAAGTTCAACAAGGAATACAAGTATAATTTCAGACACAACTATGGTTTGGAAGGTGGTAGAATCAACTATAAGCCATATGACTGTAAGACAATCTTGAACAAACCCAAGCCAACCAAGTTCGAATCGCATGGTTGTCCATACCGTGACATGCACAGGGATTCGTTATCTCAAATGTTGAATAATTTAGGACTCGAGGATTCGAATGGATTGAACAGTGTTATTGAGTTAAGTGAAAGAGGTGAGTATCAGGTTGCATGCACACAGGTGTTTGAGTTGTTGAATAGAGATAATATCGATTTTGCAATCAAGTTGAAGACCGTTAATGTTGATCAGACTGGTATTGTTCATCCTAATCAGTATTTCGATAGAGCTAGATATTTGAAAAAGATTCATGAGGAGTCAAAGGTTTAAGGTTTTATGGTTTGTATGTACTTATGTTTTTTGTTCTATTTTGATAATTGATTTTTAATGTCTATCTGTATCTAGATTGATTCCTGTAGAGTGAATATCACAGTATTTGCGTACAATTGGACAGCATAATGTTTTGTATCACGTTTGATATCGGTAAAACTGTTGAAAAGCGGCGTTGCGATACGGTTTTTTTTTAATGTGTTCAACTATTCACTGTAAACAGGCGTTTGCATGACATTCAAACACATAACCCAAACCACATCCAGCATCACAATCTTGGGAATCTGTTTAATATGATAAGGCTGATTATCAATCTCCTGATACTTATCCATTCCATCCAATGCTCACTGCCAAAGGAGATTTTAAAACAACAACAGCTGGATCGTGCCGATGATAACTCTGGTATCATACCGATCACCAACTCCAATGATATATCCACATACTTCAATGGTTATAAAGATTACAACTTGATAATAAGCTTGAAAGTTGACGATAATGTTGCAGGTGATGATGATGCTGGGAGTTGTTTGCTTAAGAATGATAAGTTGGATGCGATATATACTCGGATATCCAGATATTTCCTAGACAACCATTTACAACTTAACACGGTGTTCTTTCTTGAGTTTATAGACAGTGAAGGGTATCTTCAGAGTCAGCTGAACATCTCGAATGCTGAACTGCCCCAGATATGGGTTTTCCCTAAGGATGATACCAGTGCTGGCGACATTAGCCCACATTTTACCAGTGCACATTATGAATTCAAGCCTGATTTGATCAATCATTTGGAAATCGATAATTTGAATAGGTTGATCAAGTTGGTGAGTGAGGTTTGTCAGGTTGATATCTACATGAGTGACTTCACACAGGTTCAAATTCAGGAGGTTGTTGTTTATTTTGCGTTGTTTTATTTCGTGATTAAGATCATCAAGCTTTACAAGTTTAACAAATTGTTTTATGCGTTTTTATGCGTTTTGGTAATTTGGTTGAATATCTCTGGATTGAATTTTTGTTTGCAGAAGAAAGTGCCGTTGATTACTGGGAACAAAGAGGGGAATTTGGTGTTGATGGTTGATAATACGGGATATCAGATTGGTTTGGAGATTGTGATAACTATTTTGTTTCAGGTCTTGATTGGTGGGTTGATCTTGTCGTTGATCGTTGTTGATCGTTTCAAGTTCAAGTTTAAGATATGGGTGCAGGTGGTGTTGGCATTGTTGTTGTTTGGAAGTTATAATCTATTCATATCGGTTTATTCTGTCTATAAAGATACTGGCTATCCGTTTCATCCAATCAAGCTCATATGACTGGTTCACCCCATCAATCCATTTTGACTACACACGTTATATATTACAAAAATGCATTGTTGTACATATATATATAAATTGCATTAAATTGTTCTAATATCTATTTAAAAAATCTCTATTTCTATATCAGCTCGTCATTTTCTTCCTTTTCAGTTTTGTTTATATAATAGAACGACAAACATATCAAGAATGCTCCAAATGTATAACTTAAAGAATTAATCTGTCTCTTGATCAAGAATTCTAAAACCATAGCCACTGGTATAGTTAACGATAGACCAACAGTCACAGTCAAAGGTGTTGTCAAAAGCATTGATCTGGCCCATAGATAATCTGCCAAGAATGATATGAAACAATTCAAGATGATTATTATATATATTTCCCCTGTATTTGGCAATTCAAAAGTTTCAATTTTCAAAACATTCAGGATGATCAAGATTGGCCATAGTAGCAAGGTGTTAAAGACACCGACGAACCCAAAAAACAATTTCATGTTGATTCTTGAATCATCGTTGACTCTTAGTTTTAATAAGATGCTGTATATACCATAGCATAGTGCACCGAATAATGCTAAGGAGTTACCAATCAGGATTGAGTTCCCATTGGGGATGTAGTCGTTTTGAGATGGATCGTCATTGCCGGTGACTAGCAAGACACCAAAAAATGACAAGCCAATGGATAACATTTTCACAAGGTTGATGGACTCAATTTGGAATAGACGGCCAACAATGATAGTGAATAATGATGAGGTTGAAGATAAGATTGTTTGTGATGACACTGATGTGAATATCAACGATGCATTGTTTAAGAAATTCGATAAAAACCATAGTAAACAGAACCAGAAAGAAAGGTGGATTGTTTCCTTCACAGTTAGCGGCATGGTATGATGTTTTGTGGGTATGGTTGTTGCTTCGTCATCATCAAGAAGTTGTTCCTCAAATGCCTCTTCGTTTGAGCCATATTGAGAAACGGGTATTCCCACCACGGTAGCTTGTGCCTCAGTGCCAGCACCATTCAAGGCTAGTTTCTTCTTTAATTTCAAATCATCGATGTAATAAGGTATCAGGTAGAATATGAAAGAAGCGGTATTGATCCAAGTGATGAAGAACGGCTTCAAATACGAGTCTTCTTGCTTGATGAAGATTGAGTTCAACAAAAATGAGGATATCACCCAAAGCACAATAACACAACCCAAAAAAAACAACCCCAATGTCCAATCCCTAATCGACTTCCCATTTAACCTTGCCATTGTATCTGTATAATCTATAAAAAGGTAGTAGATTCAACAACTATGTTCCTTCAACACAACAGCCCAAGCCCGTTGCTTAATCATGTGTCACTTTTCTGTTTATCCATCAGAGTCACAGGCTGGAAAGAGCCACAATTAAAACGGGCAATGTTCACGCGCCACACAGCCAGCGCGATAAGACGTCGATCGGCGCGTCGGCGCGTCGGGACAGAAACTCGACGCGCCGATCGACGCACCTCTCCGTGGCGAGTTACCCTACCCGTGGCGAGACTCACAAAAAATTTGCGTTTCCTTTTCCATTTTCGGAGATTCAGATGATTTGAACTGAAGAACACAGAACTGAGTGAATAATCAGTGGAGACTGGTATTAGGACGATCCAGTACACAGAGTTACACTCAACATTCGCATAAATACCATCACACACATATAAAAGAAATCATGTCGTGGCTATTAGGAGCAGCACCAAAGAAACAGCAGGAACAGCCAGTCCAACAACAACAGCAAGATTACCAACAGTTTTCATCAACCTCAAACAATGACGTCTCGTCGATCTTAAGCTCACAATATTTGGATTCATCGAAATTGCATCCGCTTGCTGGTCTAGATAAAGATATAGAATACTTAGACTTGGACGAGGAAAAATTGAATGCCGTTGAAGGTACTTCGAATGGTCTATTACCTTCAAGAGGTTGGACCGATGATTTGTGTTACGGTGCAGGTACTGTTTATGTGATGGGTTTAGGTACCGGTGGATTAAGAGGTATCAATGAAGGTTTGAAACAAATATCAAACTCTAAACTTGAAATGAACTCAAAGTTGAGATTGAATACCATATTGAATCAAGTTACCAAACATGGTCCTCATCTTGGTAATTCCGCTGGTGTCTTGGGAATCTTTTATAACCTTATAGATTCAAGTTTAGATTCTTATAGAGGTAAGCATGATGATTATAACTCTTTGGCAAGTGGTTTCATATCCGGTTTGTTGTTTAAGAGTACAAAAGGTTTAAAAGCAATGGGTTATTCAGCTGGTTTAATGACCTTGGCAGCTGGTGCTTGGTGTGGATTTAAAAGATATTTGGATGAAGATAACAACTCCATTGAACAAAGATTACATTAATTCAATCACAACCCTCTAAGAAAATTAAAATAAATGAAAAAAATACCAACCCTTTTTATGTCATGTGATGCTTTGTATCGAGTCTCTCCCTAAACTCGGTGCTCCCCGCTCTATTTTTACTACTAAACTTTTTTCTAATCTCTCTCTAATGTCTGCCTTCATCAACTTTGTATATACATCTTCATGAATTTTATTTTATATAAAAAGAAAAAATAAGTTCATAAATCCATCAAACCGAAAAAACAAGAAAAAAACTGATATTACAAAGTCAACTTGATACTCCCCCATTTACCAACCATCAAAACATAATGTAGATTGATCAAATCCAACTCTTCCAACTCATCCAAAAACTCAAGTCTATTAATCACACTCTTCAATTCTGGCCCCACCCAATTATGATAAATGAATCTCAAATCTTTAACCATCACTTGATCTCGCTCAAACCCTATCTCATCGACCAACCTATTGACCTGTGCTTCAATTGTATTGTAAACCATCAAATTAGGCATGGTGATCCCACGTTTCAGTAAATTATGAACCATGATCTTACCGTATTGTTCATTAGGCAATCCACCAATTGGCTCATACACTAGAACCGTTCCATTGGTGAAACGCTCTTTGAAGAACTTGAGTAGGTTGTTTGAGTTTTGCTTGTCCATGTAACATATACAACATTCACTTAGTATCAAAGTTGGCTTGTCTTTTGAGAAGTGATTCAGTTTTATGCGTAGTTTGTCGATATCTCGTAAGTCTGTGGATATTAGCTTGTATTGTTCGGTGTTGATCTCACTTGTTGCTTCATTCCATTCGTCGTAGTTTGTAGGTATACGTGGGGCTTCATTCACTAGTCCAAGTGAGTTGAGTAGTTTGGGGTCATCTAAGATTGAGTATTTTTTCAACTTGCATGACTCTTCAAAATCAATTTCAACTATCTCCAGGTTGTGTTTGTGTTTCGGGTTGGATAGCAGGTTGAAACATCGGGTGTCGTTGCCTGACCCAAGATTGATTATCCTCACACCCCCGTCGTCAGTGGCGTTGCTGTTGTTGTTGAGGAATGTTTCAATGACTGTGTTTATCGAATGGGTACGTATCCATGTTCCTCTGTTGATGACTGGGCTCTTGTAGACGCCTGAATTGGCAGAAGGCTTGAACAGTCCACTTCCACCAACTTCGTTATTCTTGAACTCGAATTTCTCAACATCGATCAAGTTGAAAAACTGTCTGTTTAAGTTCCTAGTTAGTTTGAATTTGATCATCTTTGATATGCCTGGATTCGTTTCAATTGTTAGGGTTTTGAACTTCAGGAATTTTAGGATCATTGGTTTTAGAAATTCGTCTTGTGGTGGATACCCTTTCAAGCTCATTGATAGCCTTGATGAAAGTGCATCTTGATCGGTTGATCTGATGATCGATATCTCATCTTGTAGTTCATCATTAGCAGACATGGCACTATCCCAAAACAATGGGTCCACTAGCTTGCTTGAAGACAAGTGTATCTACTACTGCTTCAGCTCTCTTTTACTTGTTCGGGAACGTTGCCCTGATGAACAACGCCGCACCGTTTACTCAGCGTGTGATAAAATAATAATGTACATTTTCTATTACCCTTTTTGCAATCAGTTACAATCTAGTCAAAATAAAACCCACCAGCAATGAACCTGATCATATACTCATCAATATGGCCAATATCATCATCCTCTTCTTCTTCTTCAAATTCAACATCCTCAACAACATTTTCTTCAACGTTGTCCTTTTCGTCAGATACAGTTTTATCGTCAGCCTTGATGTGAGGCTTGTGATGGTTCTCCTTCTGAGCAACGGTCTTCTCAACCAGCTTCTTAACCAGTTGATCCTCTTCATACGAGTTACCCACTGCTTTATTTGAATTGCCGTTTCCATTACTGTTTGCATTGCCATTGGTACCATTACCATTGGCACCATTACCATCATCGTCAAAGTCTTCAGTATCCAAATTGGCCTCTTTCATGGCCATCTTTGCTGCATTTGCATCTTCAACATCTTCAGCCTGCTCCAATGCCTTGTTCAAATCATCACCTTGATGGAATAATAGCTTATCATTTGAAACGCTCGACGATGCACCGTCTTGATTCGTATCATTATCGTTTTCATCTGTGTTTTCTCCTCCGATGATATCCTTCACTGTGATCTTACTGAAATAATCAGTCGTGAAATCACCATCTTGGATGATAACATTATCCAACTGTCGCTTTTGATTCGCCTTCTTCAAGATATTGGACTCAATTGTGAATTCAGACACAAATCTATAAATATGGACATCTCTAGTCTGACCAATTCTATGACATCTATCTTGACATTGTTTATCCATTGCTGGATTCCAATCAGAATCATAGAAGATAACCGTATCTGCTCCTGTCAAATTGATACCCAAACCACCGGATCTTGTACTCAAGATGAAACATTTGATTCTGTCATCCTTGTTGAAACTCTCGGTTAAAAATTGACGGTCTTCAATCTTCGTAGAACCATCTAGTCTCATATATTTATAACCGTTGTAATTCATGAACTTCTCTAGAATATCCAAAACTTTTGTCATTTGGGTGAAGATTAAGGCTCTGTGACCTTTAGGTATCAAATCCTGAAGTAAAGCTTGCAACTTTTGTAACTTACCACAGTCATATTGTAACAATGATTTATCTGGAAATGAAATTGAAGTTCGTATTTGAACGTTGTGGAATGGTTGCAGTAGCTTATCATTATTTTGAGACTCATGAACCAACTCATTGGAGAACTCAGGTTTGAAAGTAAGGTCATTCATGTCATTGGTGACAACCTTTGGTGTTATGAAAGCATATTTATCAATGATCTTTGAGTTAGAGTTGTATCTAGTTTCAATTGATTTCAGTAAGTTTAACTCTTCCAGCTGTTCGCAGTTCAATCTGAATGGCATCTTCAATGTATTGATCAGGTTTGAAGATATCAATTGTTTTTTATTACAGTTGAAATCGTTGGCATACTGTCTTTGTTTGAACAAGTTTAGCAACTCAACCTTTTCATTATAAATTAACCATTCATAATATTTTTCAAGATTTGAGAAATTCGGTTCAATTGGGTTTTTCGATATTGATTCAGATATCTCCTTGCATTGTGATTCAAAGACACTAGATGCTGATAGCTTGCTTGTACTATCAACATTGTGAGATGATAGCAATGAGTTGGTTGTTGGAGTTAAGTTCAAAAATTGTAAATCCAATTTACTTCCAACCTCATCTCTTAAATGTTTTCTGACAACCAATTCTTTTAGCACAAAATCAGAACAAACACCATTATCCATTGAAAAACTGGTTAAGATCGGTCTCACTTCAAATAGATCAGGATGGTTACAAACTTTTCTTAATTGCATCAAACAGTTGATAATACTCAAAAAGTTACCGCTTGCCAATGTTTCCTTTGTTTGAGCTCTACCCATAAAATCATCATATAGCAATCTCTGTCTCTTTGAAAGCCTACAATAGATAATGTGTTCATATTTCGCAGGCATTTGCTTTTCAACATCTTGCTTCAATCTTCTTAATAAGTATGGTCTCAAAACTTGATGCAACTTATTAACAGTCTCTCTGGTTTCGTCATCATACTCAGTAGAACCAGAACCAGAACCGGAAACACCACCGTAACCACCTTGAATGATCTTATCGACAGGTCTTCCAAACCACTGTTGAAAATCCATTAGATTGGCAAATCCTTCTGGCATCATTTGATCAGTTTTGGTAGATGGCATCAAAAAATATAGCAATGACCATAATTCCATAATGTTATTCTGCAATGGAGTACCAGTCAACAACAATCTATGCTCAGTGTTGAAATTCAATAATGCTTGCCAACGTTGTGATCTGAAATTCTTAATATTATGAGCCTCATCTAAAATCATGTACTTCCATCTTTTTCTTCTGAACACTGTATGATCTTGAACAACTAATTGGTATGAGGTGATACAAACATGAAATGAGTCAGGCTTACTCCAACCTTGTCTCTTTTCTTTACGCTGCTGCGGAGATCCGTAGTATGTCATTACTTTGAAACCGGGAGCAAATCTTTTGAATTCCATTTCCCAATTCAACATGACAGAAGTAGGAACAACAATTAAATGAGGACCCCAGTTGTTCTTCTCACATGCCAAGTATGATATTAAGGAGATTGTTTGAATTGTCTTACCTAGACCCATCTCATCGGCCAAGATACCATTGGTGCCGTTGTTATACAACGAAGCCAACCAATTCAAACCTTGCTTTTGGTAAATTCTTAAGTTACCACGTAGTAAGCTTGGAACAGGAACATCGGGGATATTCCAATCATCTTCATTGTTATTCGGATCCTTTGGAGAGGAAGACGGCGTTTCATTGATTTCTTCTTTTTCACTGTAAATTGATTCATCTTCTGATTCCTCCACCGGATTACCAAACAAGGAAGCGAGTCCGGGACCAGTAGAAGTTTCTTCTTCCTCATCTTGATCACTTTCACTATCCATTTCAGAGCTTGTTTCGTCATCGGAGTCAGACATTGAATCGTCGCTATCAATCTCAGCATCTTCGCCTGAATCCTCCTCAAATAAAGGATTCGATTCTTGTTCAACCAATGCTTTTCGTTCTTCTTCTGTTAGTTGATCAACAATACCAACTACTGGTGTATCTTCTGAGCCGGTGGCACCGGTGGTACCTCCATAAAGCGCAGACAACGATGACCCACGGATTTCATTCTCGGAGTCTTCATCTGAATTCTCATCGTCAGAATCTTTCTCACTAAGAATAGCAGTATCCAGGTTCTTATACTTATCTCTCAACTCATTAACACTGAGTGAGTTATCTTCGTTAACGTCTTTTGCTTCTTTATCTCCGTTTTCGATATCATTCAAGCTTTCATTTTCGGAATCGGTTGTACTCATAAGCTCACTGTCATCGCTACTGTTATCAAACTCCTCGCCAGATGTTGCTTCATCATGTGAATTCACTTCATTGGCTGTGTCAGGAGTTGCACTTCTTCCCTTTGCCAGTTGTGCACCCAAAACTTTAGTACTATGGTCCAAAATCTTAGATAATTGTTCTCTTGATTTAGCAGCTCTTTCCTTTTCTTTTTCTTGTTCTTCAAGGATCTTGTATGCCTTGACAGCAATGAGCCATTTCTTCTTAACCTCCCTGGCTGTATCTTTGGCTCTTCTAATTCTATTCTTTTCAAATTCTCTTTCTTTTCTTTCATTCTCTTGTGATTGTCTTTTGAAATAAACCTCAATTGCCTGGGCGCATCTTCTAGCAGCTTGTTGTTTGGCCTTTCTTGTATCATGTATTAATTTAGCTGATTTGAGACCTTGAGCAAGAAGATGGTCATAATGGGTTAAATTGTTTCTCAATCTGAAAGGGTTTGGTGATGGTTTGAAATGTGATTGATGATAGTGTGAATTCTTTTTGATCATTGTTGGTTCTTTAACACCTTGAGGAACATTTCTGAAAATGTTCTCTTCCAGATCCAATCTTAACAGTTTAGAATCTATACCTTGTTTTATTTTTTTAACCAGGTCTAATTCATCGTTCAGATAGCTATTGAATTCGTTGTGTGGGATATCGTTAGAATCATCTAGTGTGGATTTATAGGAATCAAGGTATTCATCCAAGGAAGAGAACTGAGGTTTGGTGATGTGTGATGGATGTGTTATGAGTTGTGGCGGAACAGTGACATTTAACTTGATGTGCTTGGGAATGCGAATATTAAGAGGTAACGGCGGGATAGAGATATCTGAATCGTAGTCACTATCCGACTTAAAATCATCTTCACTTTCATCCTTTCCATGATATTCGCTATCCTCTCCTTGTTCTTCTTGTTCATCTTGTAACTCTTTCTTTAGCTTTCCTTTTCCCTTACTAAGTTCAACTTTCTTCTGAGATTTTGATTTCGATACTTTTGATTTAGTAGTTTTACTTTCCGATTTCTTGGGCGATGGTTTCTTCTCCTCTAATTTGTTTGTGACTGGTGCTATTGACTTTTTAATGGGCGTTGTTGGGATTGGCTTAGAAAGCTTTGATTCTATTTTCAATTTTGATTTGATTTCGGTTTGTTTCACATCTTTCTCTAGCTGTAATTTCGCTTGAACTAGACTCTCAACCTCTTGCCTTATAGGATCAGAATTTTCAGTCAATCTTCTACTTCTTCTTCCAATCTTAACTTCGGGCCATAGATCATTCTGGTCATAAAATCTTTTGAAGCTTTCTGAATCTTTTTTCAAAGTTGTTGTAATTTCGGGATCATACGTTGTAAGAAATGTAAAGTTCTTGAGATGATATAGTTCACTGATGGCTGATTCGTTATGGATCAATAAGTCTCGAAGGTTCTCTTTGATTTTCTTCTCATCTCCATCAGAATTTTGTAGTTTGAGGGAGTTTACCGTTGACTTAGCATGGTATGATGGTAAACTATGTGTGTCCGTTATCAGTAGTTCATTAACGGACGCGTGATCAGTCGTATTCGTTGATATAGAAGGTTTTGTTGTTGTTTTATTGAGACTATAGTTGGGTATTTCTTTGACCCTTGTTGTTCTCCTCCGCTTGGAATTGTCCTGAGGAGATTCCAGAACACGTTTCTCGGGAACGGTCATCGTATGCTTGTATTTATCTATATAGTCTCCGTACCGTATGGATGGCAGTTGACAAGTGGACAAGAAGAGGTTTATCTGATGTGCCCTTTCCCTTTACCGTTTCCCTTTTCCAGAGAAGCTGATTGTTTTTGAGTATTTTCGGACAGGGCAAATTTGAAGCGAATCTCAAAGACTCCCACCCGTGCACCAGAAATGGCCCCGTCGCTCTTTCTGAAATGAGGGGAAATCTGGTGTACAAGGGATAACATCTCCATACCCTTCCTGAGCTCCATATCCCTTGGATTCACGATAGACATCAGAAGAAACAACTTGGCCAGAGAAATATACAGAATGGCACACCGTTTACAAAAAATTGTGGGAATAGGCTTACAAAGCAACAGGCTTTCTGCAATCACTGCTACAAGATCCTTCTCCTCAACCATAGCGCAATCAAAAAAGAGAGAGTTGTTTCCTCCTCACCCAGATGTGAAGGAGTATTTCCCTGGAATCGAGATCCCTAAAGACTACATCCCACCTCCAAAAAGAGATCCTTTCAAGAAATATGATGACCAGCAGAATCGAAGAAATTTTGGGGAGCCAGTTCATCCCTTCCACGATTTCATAGATATGTGGGCTCCAGATCATATCAACACCGTCTCCGATAGAGAAGCCCTTACTGGGTTCCTAGGATTCTTTGCATTCTTGGGATCGATTGTTGGTGTTTTCTGGTACTTTGATCTTACTCCTGAACGACCAGCTATGCCAAAATCATATCCTTACGAAGGTTTGTATAGGGATCTTGGTGGCAGAGAGGGTGAACAGGCCTTGTATCAGGCAAGGGTCGATAAAGATTACAAGTAATCTTGAATGCTGCTTTTCATTTTATTTCCCAACCTATTTGAATGTTTATTTTAGTTTAGATTTTCCACTCCGACGTGTTTTCTTTTTTAGCATCTGAATAAAATGCCTAAGCTGGAAAGATAGTTATAATTGAGATGCTCAAGAAAGTAGTGGATCAAATTATCTTTAACCGTAATAGCCAAAGCGCAGGTTACTGGTGTTATGGCTTGGTTACCTTTGTACTGTTGATATGTGTATCAGTTTTGTGTTAGATTGGTATCTGGCGGTCTCTGCTCCTTTTGATACAAACAGTCGTCGAGACGTGTTGAGAGTCAACGACTAGAACCATCCAGTCAATTATCATTGCCATCACCAAAAAACCATAATCATCATTCTCCTTCTGCATAGTAGTCAGGACAACTTGGAGATGAAGGATGGTTTGTCCGACCAGAAACACTGGCGATTTGATTTATCAGCGGTGCCGATTCTGCGCTCTGGGTGGCGCACGTCTCTTTGGAGAAATGTTCAACTGAAAAATGATCGATGAGATACTGGAAAGTGTGGATATACTGCTGATTGGCGATCAAGATACGTCGATTAACAGATTATTCAACACTTTTTCTTACTAGAATCCTCATATAGCAATGCTTTCTAGAACATCAAGATTATTGAGAACTTCTTTGGTCAAGCGTACCATTCTTAAAGCCAATGTCACTGGCCAGAGAATTGCTCCAACTTTCCAAAGAGCCTTCCAATCAACATTGCCAAAGGAACCTACCAGATCCGACACAGTCATGCATGATGAGAATGATCCTAACAGACAACCTTTCTTTGAGTACTCATGGGGTTCATGGATGACCAATGATAAGGCTGAAAAGGCTAGAAGAAGAACCGAATTCTCGTTCATTGGCTTGCATAGCACATTAACTAAGCTAGCATCAGAGACTACCAATGATACAAGCAAGGCTATCTTTGAAGTTGATAGCAACATAAAGGCAATTAAGGAAAACATGAAATCATTAGAAGGTTTCAAATTTGAGAATATCAAACAAATTGCTAGTATCCATGAAGGTAAGCACCATAGAATTTACAAGGTTGATTTAGAAGATGGTGATGAAAAGAGAGAGTATGTTCTTAGATTGCCTTACAAGTTAACGTCTTCCTTTTACCAAACCAGAAAAATAAACTCTGAGGTTGCAACTCTTGACTTCTTATCCAAGAAATTGGGTTTGAAGGTTCCTAAAGTTCTTGCTTATTCATCAACAGCCGACAATGCCTTGAACACTCCGTTCATAATCATGGAGTTTTTGAACGGTGACTTATTGATGAAGGACTGGGATCCATTTTTAGCAGGTGATATGACTAATGTCGAAACCAAGGATAAATTATTATCAGTTATCAACCCAATTGCAGAATTTAACAAGTCTGTTACCGATTTCAGCTTTGAAGCCTTTGGTGCGTTGTACTTCAAATCTGATATCACCACCGAAAAGACCTTGCAAGAAATTGATGATAGATGGGTTGTTGGTCCAACTGTTGAAAGAGCTTACTACAGAAATAAAGATAGCTTAACAACCCAAAAAATCACTCCATTCTTAGGTCCTTGGAGTAAGGATGAACCATTGGCCATGATTACAGATTTAGTTAAACTTGAACTTGAAAATTTCAGAACTAGATTGAGCATGGTGAAGGTTGGAATGCAAGTTGGTGATGAAGCTTTATTAATCAAGACTATTGGTGTTTATGAACAATTTTTGAAAGTTTCAGGAGCTTTGTTCAATGTTGAGTCCAAGGTTATTCCAAATATCGAAGAGTTGCTGAAACCAAAATTGTGCATCTCTGATTTGAATCCTTTGAATGTCATAAAAACTAAAGAAGGTAATGCCTTCCTCGATATTGAAGGTTCTTCAATTAAACCATTCATTTTGTCTAATTATCCATATTTCGTTGCATACAACGGTCCAAAGATTTTCAACTTGTCTGAAGAAATCGAAGGTTACGACAAAATGGACGAATTGGCCAAACAAGAATACGAGTTTATTTTCAACAGAACAAGAAATCAATTCTTGTGGGAATTGGCATTGAATTCAACCAACAAGAAGTTATTAGGTGTCATTTCTCCTGCCGTTAAGCTGATCAAATCTGGTTATTTAGCAGCTCTTGATTTATCTTCTGATAAGGATTACTTATACGTTCAAAATGGATTGGTTGAATTGGCAACCATGTGGAACGTTTATAAGGACAACCAGTTAATCGGAGAGACTGAGCACTCGATGGAGTTCACTGAAAATGACTTGGCTGAGTATGAGAAGGATTTGATTGAGTACCAGAATGAAATCTCCTCAACTCCATTTGCTGCTACCAAAGGATGGATTCCACGTGATATGTTCGACAACTTGTTACAAAGTGGTTTGATTACAAAAGATGGTGAGGATTATAAACTTGAAAAGGATAAGATCCTAAACCAAGATGAATAATTCAATCTGTATATATATACCATCTATCCAAACAACAAAAAAATAACTCCTGTAATGACATTTAGAGCATCTCAGTTCTTCATATTTTACTGTTCACTTTATATACAACGAAGAATGCATTACGATGTTTTAGATTTTACTGATTAGTAGTAATATAATTCCATATTCAACGTGCATATTATATTGAGTAAGCTAGTATGTGTAGTCTAAGATACGACGGATATAATTAAATATATAACTCAAAGAGAGAGTAATCAATGAGCAGGTAGCTCATCAAACAATAGTGTACGCACCATCCACAACTAAATCAGCTCCTGTGGTGTACGTGGAGGCATCACTGGCAAAGTAAACGTATGCTCCACATAACTCCTTACATAGTCCTTCACGTCCCATAGGAATGATCGACCACCACCTTTGTCTTGTTGATTTTTCCAAATAATCATTGATACCAGAATCACAGTACCCTGGCGAAACAGAGTTGACCCTTGCAAAACCATTGAATTCCAATGCCAAAGATTTGGCTAGATGGATAACAGCAGCTTTACTGGTGTTGTAAGCAGAATGGTAAACTGGTAAGTTGACAATGTGACCAGACATTGAACCTGTGAAAATCAAAGAACCTCTGCCATGACGCTTGAAGACTTTGCCGACCGCTCTGGAACAATAGAATGCACCGTTCAAGTTGATATCCATAACCTTATTCCAGAGCTTACCGTCCATATTTGCTTCGTTGATGATGGTGCCGCTCATAATGTTGACACCCGCATTGGCAACAAACACATCGATAGTTCCAAACTCGTTCTCGATATCTTCCACTATTCTATTAACCGAGTCGGGATCAGACACATCACCGTAATATGCCTTTGTTTTAACATTGTATTTCTTTCCAATTCTCTCAGCTTGTTCCGTTGGTTCTTGTAAATCCCATAGAACCACATCTGCTCCAGCTTGAGCATATGCTTCCGAGACAGCCAACCCAATTCCCTGAGCTGCACCGGTCACCACGCAAACCTTGCCCTTCAATGAGAAAAGGTCAAGAACATTATCAGCAAGCTCTGGTGCTGGTTTAGGTAACGATGAAAGGTCGTCGATAAGATAATGAGTTGAAGAGACATTCTCTGAGAAAGTTTTAGTCATGTTGTTCAACTGCAATCGTTCTCTTTTCAAGATGGATAGTATAGTTGATTATTGATCAAATATGATGGTAACATCGATGAAAAAAAGAAGACAGAAATACTGCCTTTTCATACCCCATTAACCATGTCAATACTTAAGTAGGAATACAACTATATTGCAAAAATATAAATGGAACTGACGTGAGTTGTTTAAGATGGGTCCGCTGTGGACTGGTTATGTTGCCCAATCTGGAAAAATAGCCACCGTACCCCACAAAAAGCGGTCTTCCATTTGAGGAGCCTGTGACGACGTCTGTGAGGGGCATTTTAGCGGCCATTTCGGGGACACTCGTTAATGAGAAACTCCATTTTTGTCACTGAAAATATGGGGTAATTAGTTTGCCTGGTTCATTTACACCGAAATCTAGCATTCAGTTGTGCTCACCAAATATTAGTCTCAAGATCAATTGATACATACAGATGGAATTCTTTTCTTCAGTTCCCCTTACTCAATGGTACTAAATTCATTCCAATCCAGCCTGCAACAAGAACTGGAATTTTTCAATATACCATTAGCAATGTCTAATATCATTGAAAATAATACCGTACACCATGACGAATATATGTCTGATTTAGAAGGACAAACTCAGAAAGGAAAAGACAACATTTCAACCGCCTCCAATATCAGCAAATCGAAGAAGAGCAAAAGAACGAGGACTGGTTGTTTAACTTGTCGTAAACGACATAGAAAGTGTGATGAAAACAAGAAAAGTACAGTCGAAGGAAATGTTAAATGTAACTATTGCACTGTTAACGCATTGGAATGCGACTGGCCTAGTTTCATATACGTGTCTGAGAATACCATGAAGCGAAAAGCGTCCTTGGAATCAGAAGATAATGAGTTCAAAGATCCATGCCAAATTAATGCTGAAAAAACAAAAGCTATAGAACCAGAAAGGCTTTCAACCGGAGAAAATGATTCTTTACCATCTACAGAGACAAGACCAATATCCCTCAACCTGGTAGACTCATATCCATCTCCTCTTTTCCGTCAGAGACTTGCCTTTGAAGACAGGCCTACACGATTACATTCCAATTCCAGTATGCCAACAGCCAAATCAAGTGTATCCATTTCTAACCTCCTGAGTCCTGAATTCATGTTATCCAGTGGTCCCATTGATACTGGCCGAGGTTCGGTATGTTTAGCTTCTCCTCATTCTACAGCTTTCTTCCCAAGAAATAGTTCGAAGCCTACCTTGCCTCCTTTGAGAAAGACTAACGTGAATAATATCATTCCGGTTATGATGCCATCTCCTATATCATCTTCCTCAAACCATAGTAGTAATGACCATTCTTTCATAGGGACCAATGAGACAAGCAATCCAATATCAGTGGTGAACACGAAAGTCACTCCAGAAGCTGCTAAAAAAGATAACGATAAACCGGGTACACCTCAGAATCCATTCTCTCCATTGTATAGAATTCCTGAATACAATTCATTCTTCCAATTATCATCCGAACCATTGAATATCAGTGACTTTTCCAGTTTTGTGAGACCTGATGATGATCATAATTTCTTAGAATTACCAGACACATTGCGTGAGTTCATGTATGTGAATGCCTTCAACACTAACTCAAATTTGAATCCTGTTCCAATAATGGAACATCCTCCAAAGGAAGTTTTACAGGAATATTTTATAAATGTTGAAAAGTTCACTGTTGATGATCAAGAAGAGAAACTAGAGCTCAAGCCAGAGCATGAACTTTTCATTTTGAAGAATTATGTGGATGATGTTGGGTGTGGTTTGGATATGTTCGACACTAACAAATGCATGGTCAAGATTATCCCTCAAATAATGAAAGCAATACCACCTCTGAAATACGCGGTGTTCGCATTGACTTCAAGATGGCTTGAAGCCAAAACATCAAACTATCCAGAAAAGCTAACAATCAAGCTCTACCATGAGAGTCTAAGACATCTTTTGCCATGCTATAACAATACTTCGAATGATATATACATATTGACCACCTGCATTATACTTTGTGTTCTTGAAATGATGAGCTCGGATCCAAAGAACTGGAAGAGACATTTGGAAGGGTGCGTGATGCTTTTGAAAAGCTATAATGTAAATGGCATGTCTTCCAACTTTATTGAAAGGGCAACATTTTGGGTTTTCATTAGAATGGATATATGTAACTCTGTGATAAATGAATCTGCTACTATCTTGCCTTCGAAATATTATTTCGAACATGATGGAATGACAACCAAAGAAATAGAAAATGTTTTTGAAACGCAAGGAATGCATGCTAATTACATTGTGTATCTTTGCTCATTGGTTTTGAATTTAATATACAGTGACAAGGAAGGGGATGCTTTCCGATCTGAGTGGATAGAACTCTGGCAAAGACTAAAAAGCTGGAGCACAAACTCATGCGACTTGTTTGGACCTGCTTATGAATATTTTGATAACAAGATTCAATTTCCAAGAGTGTTCTATGCCAATACACAGGCAATATCAGCCAATCAAATGTATCACATGGCTTGCATTTTCTTATTACAAAATAAACCACGGTCGTTGAAGCTTTCAACATTACCTTCAATAGAGTCATCACTTGCTCTTTCACTGAATCCACCGACTGATCTCTCATCAAGTGGTGCTTCTGATACAACAAGCTCAATTACACAAAAAGAAATAAATCAAAGTACGTCGTTGTTGCAGCATGCTAAAAGGATCGTTGGAATATCAATCACAAATTCAGATTACGGCGCATATTGTAATTCGATTCAGCCTCTATATGTGGCAGGATTGATATTGACAAGCAGAAAAGAGCATGGTATATTGCTTGGTGCTTTACGGAAGGTTGAAGAGTGTACCGGTTGGTCGACATACTGGCGGTGTCGTGATTTGATCAACTACTGGAATGGAGAATGCTAGGGCCACGCTTGCAAACACTGAATAAATTATTTGTGGTTCGTTCGTTGTATTTCTAAGAAAAGTTTAGTCGCATCACCAACTAAGTGTCCTTAAAAGGATAATAAATTTGCTACACCTTTGTACTTTTGAGTAATAATATGTCTGAGACACAAAATCTACATTGAATGTATAAGAATATAATAGTTAGGGATTTTGCAATCTAACATAAATAATGCAATTGCTAGAGAGTAAAGGGCATCGACAGTCTTTTTTTCATATCCCTTGCTCCCCTGTATTATGTGGTAGTTCACTTATCTTAGCTCATTCAGTTCTTCCTCCATATTTACTCACAAAAAAAGGTCATGTACCATAATCACAATTTTTTACTCCAAATTAGCAAGTTCATAATAATTTTTAATTCGTAACAGAAAAGAAAGGTGTGCTTAAATAAAATACATGAAAAAAACTAAGGTCCAACAAAGCAAAGCCTCAAACAATAGCACATATAATAAAAGTAGAAGGAAAAAAGGTAACTTGAGATTCTGAGTTTAGCAACGATTATCATTCTTTCAAAGATGAATATCACATCTAATCTGTCGAATTTGTAGTGGATTCAGCATTTTCAGCATGTTCCTCTTGAGCTTTGGTGTCCAAATGAGCATCATGTCCAGTAGCATAAGCATGCGAATGCCCCAATTTTGGATGCTTATTGGCAATTCTAACAACATCCCAAGGTTTCCATGGATTGGATTCAGCAAATATGTCATCCATCTCTTCTAGTGATCTACCTGAAGTTTCTGGGAAGAATAGGTAAATTGCAGGAACCATCAAGAAGTTTATGACGGCAAAAATGGTGTATGTATACGACCCAATATTCTCAAAAGCAATTGGGGTAATCATAACAACCATGAAATTGAAAGACCAATTACCTGCTGTGGAAAGAGCATTTGATGGTGCTCTCACACTCAATGGAGGAATCTCAGCTTGGTACAACCATGACATTCCTAGCCAGCCAATAGCAAAGAAGGTATTGAACATGAATAAGAACACAGCAGCTGCAATGGCAGCTTTGCTGTCATTGTTATTAGATGATGCCCAAGTAGTACCCGTCAAGATGGCCATTGAAAAAGATTGTCCCAAAGCTCCAATGATCATCAACTTACGTCTTCCAAACTTCTCAATGTAAAAGTATGGGATCCAAGAAGCTATGAAATATTCAGTACCATTACAAGCAGCCAATATACGTGAATTCAAAGGAGTCATACCAATGTAGTTTTGGAAGATCGTACCAGCGTAATATGTGATCAAGTTAATACCAGTGATTTGTTGGAACACCTGTGACCAAAAACCAAGCATCACTCTATGGAAGTTACGATGCTCACCTTGAATGAATAGCCTTTTGAAATCGAAAGAGTCACTACCTAGTAAATGTTCTTCAGCCAAAGATTCCCTAACTTCTTGCAACTCTCTTATAACTTCAGGGTCATTGACTGTTGTTCCTTCTAAGGAGGCAAAAACTCTAGCAGCTTCGTCATATCTTCCCTTCTTACATAACCATCTTGGTGATTCTGGGTACTTCAAGACAAATGGAAGGACAATTAAAGCAAACACCATTTGGAATGCAATTGGGAATCTCCAACTAATATCACCTTTGGTGAAGTAAAAGCCAAAATCAATCCAATAAGAAGTCATGATACCACCAGTAATCATAGCACCTGAAATCATAACCAATTTTCCTCTATCTTTAGGCTTTGCACATTCAGATTGCCACATTGGAACTGTACTTGTATTGATACCATTACCAACACCAGTGACAATACGAGCAACAATCAAATGGCCAATAGTAAAAGCAGTCGTTTGTAAAATAGCACCAATGATCATAATGATGGCACCAAGGAACATACACTTTCTTCTCCCAAGCTTGTCACCGATGTACATGGTTGATAAAGCACCTGCCAAACAACCAATTTCATAAACAGCAATGGTGAAACCTTGCATTGTGGAGTTTCCAGGATGTAACGTAGTATCAATGGAAGGGAAAGTTTCTCTGAATGCATCTAGTGTCAATAGTGAACCCATCACACCTTGATCGTAACCAAAAAGTAAGAAACAAACAGATGCCATCACAGTAACTGTGAAATGCAATCTTTTTCCACTCAACCCCAAAAAAGTTGGGATTTCATCATCCAGGGTACCCAGTTCCAACGAATCTGGTGATAAATTTTCTTTTGAAGAAGACATGTTGAATATTTAGCAAAAAATGAAGTATACTAAAGATATGTGTCTAAGAATATCTCTAATATACTTTTTTCTGGGAACGATTGAATTGATATTGAGTATGTATTTATATATCGGTTTTCGAAAATAAACGCAAAACTTCCGAAGAGACTATATTGAAGAAACACAAAGTATCAACCACCATGTTGAATAGGTGGTGGGGTATACGCAGTCTACAACGATTGAAAAATAACCGGAGTGTATAGCTTGTGTTGGGCATCCTACGTCATACGAGTTGTCGATCTCCTATTTTACCCCAGTTTTAAACGCAGATACGGCATAGCGGATCTGTTTCCTTTTTCAAAAGGGGTGATATCTGTTCCCAATGACCACTGTTTAGCTGACTCTTTTGATCTACGTGGATGGAGTTGAAAGATCGTTGGCAAGCAATGCCACCATGTTCGGCCGGGCCCTTTCAGGAATCAGAGCCTGATTTCTCTCTTATTTACCCCGTATTTTACTACAGCCTCGTGCCCTCTTCCGCATTCGGCAATATAGCCCGCCTGCTGTGAGCTTCCAGGGCTGTGCGCTTTCCTCGTCCCCGCATGACTGTGTCAAATGGAAATAAGCTGAGTTTGTTGGACAGCTGGACAACAGTCTGAGGTGTTGCACACTGGTATTAGTATTGCAATTATTACACGGGTATTACGGTTTTTAGCAATATGGTGTGGAGATGCGATAATATATTTAGTTTATAGAAAAATATCATATTATATCTAGCCCTCATATACATCTCAGTGACTTGGAATTGAGTGTGCTTGATGTTCATATTCGGTTAAGGTATTCACTTTATCAGCGGAACTACTATTCTCATCAAAAACATAAGTGAACCACTCCTTCGCAAGTCTCTTGGCTAATTGTAACCCAATAACCCTTTCGCCCATACACAAGATTTGACAATTGTTAGAAAGAATTGATCTTTCAACACTGAATGAATCGTGTGCCGTGACTGCCCTGATACCTGGAACTTTGTTGGCACTCATTGCAACTCCTAATCCTGTTCCACAGATCAAGATACCTCTATCTGCCTCGCCTTTCATTATGCGTTCACCACATTCAATCGCGACTAATGGGTATGGTGTTGAGTCTTCCGAGTCTTTAACTCCAATGTCAATGATAGACTCAATCAATGGATTTTCTTGTAACTCTTTCAAAATTGCAATCTTGTAATCAACACCAGCATTGTCGCAGCCAATTAGCACTTTGAACTTCGTTTGGTTAGACATTGCGTATTTGATGAGTATACTATGAAGTCTTTAATCTATGGCTGGATTGAAAAGAATAGATTTGCTAGACTACACAACAGAATCATGGTGGGTGTTGCCTTTAGCTGTCCCCCTATCTGTCTATATATATTAATTACAAGTACTCTATCTCCAATATTAGTGTGACTCCAGGTTCAGGCTAAATTTAAATTGGAAGACCTCCTGATCTCGGTAACATCACTTCGAGGGTGTGCAACCCAAACAGGAAATATAAGAGAAGGAGACCGCAACTAAGGCTTCCAATATGAGCACAGTCCTATCTTATTTGGGGTACATAGACTATAAGCACTCAGCAGAACATACAGTGAACAAGCTAAGATTCAACTTCAAGGGTTACGGAATATGTAAAATTCAAGTGGGAGTGTCGAATGGCTGGCAAAATATTGAATATCAAGCAAATTTGAAGGATGTTAGTCGTATATAAGTATAATCCATGGTCCATTGATACCACTTTCAATTGAAGGAAACGATCAGTTGTAAATCGAGTATAAACTAACCACCATCACAACAATGTCAGCTAAACACTTTTTACCAAAAGATTCGAGCAAAATGGTCCACAATGGACTAATTGCAGCACTTTATGAAAATCCAAACATTTCACTATTATTGAAAGAGCGTGTCATATACAGCAATACGTTCAACCATGATAACGTCTCGTTAATCTCAGGTGGAGGATCAGGTCATGAGCCAGGATGGTATGGATTCGTTTCAGATGGTATGCTATCTGCTTCAGTTCAAGGTGATTTTTTTGCATCTCCAAACTATAAGAACATTCAAGCTGCTGAAAAGGTAGTCCATTCTTCAAAAGGCACCATTTTTATAATCACTAACTATACTGGTGATAACTTGTATTTTGGTATGGCTACTCAAGAATTGATTAGTATGTATGGAGAAGACAAAATTCGAATTTTGAGGGTGACGGATGATGTTTCTGTCCCAAGATCTAAGAGCGATTTGGTTGGACGTCGTACATTAAGTGGTAATACGTTGGTGTTTAAGATTATGGGTGCTGGTGCTGCCGATGGATTGGAGATTGAAGAAGTTTATAAATTAGGTGCTTCGGTCAATTCAAACATTGTATCTGTGAACGCAGGCTTGGATCATATTCATATTCCAACCCATGATAAATCAACAGACTGGGGTCAACTGGGTCCTAATGAACTTGAGTTAGGTTTAGGTGTTCATAATGAGCCTGGTGTTAAGAAATTAGACTATATTCCAAAGAATGAAGAGTTGATTGAATCAATGCTCAAGCTGCTCTTGGATCACAACGATACTGAGAGAGGGTTTTTTGAATATGAAGCAGGTGATGAAATCGTACTACAGTTGAATAATCTAGGTGGTGTTGCACATCTTGAAATGATGAACTTGATGTACGAAGCGCTAAACCAGCTTAAAGCTGATTATGGTGTCATGATTTCCAGAATCTACCATGGTCATTTTGTCACTTCATTTAATGCACCTATTTTTACTTTGACTTTGTTCAACGTTACTAAATCTGCCACTGTGGAGTTTTCAAAAGAGAAGTTGTTTGAGTACCTCGATAGAACCGTTGATGCTACAAACTGGCCAGTTAGTTTGCACAAAAAAAATGTTGGGCCATTGGATGTGTCGTCAAGAATAATCTCGGATTTCAAGCACTACGGTCAAGAAAATGGATCTTTGAACGGTAATCATAATCCCAAGCCAATGCGTGATATTATCATCTCACCTGAGATTTTGAACGCCATTATCAACAAGGCAGCACAAAACATTATTATCAGAGAACCGGATTTGACTACCTGGGATACCAAGATGGGTGATGGAGACTGTGGTGAGGGTTTGAAAATGGGAGTTGAAAGAGTGTTGAAGAGATTACATGAAGAGAACTTCACCACTGATGGATCTGTCATAAACACACTGAAAGTCATTTTGGAAATCGTGAAGGATGATATGGGTGGTACATTAGGTGCAATCTTGTACATTTTTTTGAAAGGTTTTACATACGAGGTCGACAGATTATTAAACCAGGGTGAAAATAATCCAAATGAGATTTTCCCAAAGGCTTCAGGATACGCAATTGATAATCTTTGTAACTATACCAAGGCAAGAGAAGGTCATCGAACAGTTATGGATGTGTTGATTCCATTTTGCCGTTGCTACGAGGAAACACATTCTATTTCAAAAGCAGTTGAAGTTGCTCGTGAATCTGCTGAAAATACTCGAAAACTACAACCATGTTTGGGTAGAGCCAGCTACGTTGGATTGGAAAGTGGTAGCAAAGATCTTCCTCCAGATCCAGGTGCCTATGGAGTTTACGAGATTCTATCTGCCTTAGTTGATCATTGACAGTTGTGGTGTGGCATTTAATATTTGGCCTGAACAATATTTCAATCAGCAACTTTTAAAATAAACCGAAATACAAGTAATGGTAGTAGTAGTAGTAATGGTAGAAGTAGTAGTAGCATTCCCACCAAATGGAAATGCGGGATCTGTCCGCCATATCTAGCTGCGGGAAGATCCGCATTTCCGCAAAAATTGTAAGCGGTGATGGCGGTGCACACTTACCGGATTGGGTTAAATATGTCGGAGGAAGAGCGGTTGCGGAAGTTTAGGTGGGTACGAAGACTTTTCAGATACTTAATAATGTCAGGTGGATATGACCGTTTCTAGTTTTCATCAGTTTAGCTGGTGATTATATATCGGAGTCAGAGTGTGCTTTATAGAATACTAGCATTTTCCTCATCAGAAGTCTCATGAGTCTACACCTTTTATTTTACGGTATCTTCCTATAGTCAAGAAATATTTATCATTTGTTCCTAAAACTAATACTATTTATCACCTCCTACCCATCATGAGCAAATCATCGACCCCTGAAAGTGATATATCTCTGCCATCTAACAAGGTGGAGAAAGGTTCCGACACGTCAACAGTTGACATTGAACAAAGCAGTGTGTCTAGCACCAAACTTCAAAGACGTCTACTTACTCCTTTTCTAATAGACAGAAAAGTCCCTCCTATTCCACTCGATAATGAAAGAACAATCTTCCCATTCAAAGAAACCAGCTTTATTAATGAATTGTTGTTTATCTGGTGTCTTCCATTGTTAAACGTTGGATACCGAAGAATCATCGAGCCAGAAGATCTTTATAAGATTGATGAAACTTCGAGATACGATGTGAATAACAGAACCAATACATTCATGAATTGCTTGGAAGAAAATAAGTTGAAATCGGAGTTGAAATACATGAAGCTGATGAAAATTGAAGATACTGTTGAAAGTCGAAAGGATCTATCATCGGATCCAAATTTCCAATATCCTTCAACATTAGTTTTAAAATCATTGTTAAAATCGTTCAAACCTGAGATAGTTGATATCCTGATATCGAAAGTCTTGGGTGATTTTTCATCTGGGTTGAACCCTTTGATGATTAGAAAATTTATTCAGTATATCCATAAGAAATCAGCAGGCGAGAAAGTTGGTAAAAGTGGATATGGATTTGCCGTTGGTATATCATTAGTGGTTCTATTTCAAGGTCTAATGATGGCCAGAAACTTTCATGCTTCAGCTTTTCTCGGTGCAGAAGTGAAAGGTGTCCTAACCAAAGTTTTAATTGACAAGAACTTCAAATTGAGTAGACAATCAAGGGTTGAGTATACTCCTTCAACAGTGACCACTTTCTTAGGAAATGATTTATCGAAGATCGATTTGGCGTGCAGTTATGCTGTTTTTTTTGTTGGAATGCCTATTGGTCTTGGTATCACCATAATCTTACTATGTGTCTATCTGGGTGCTGCATCATTGTCGGGTATTGCATATTTCTTATTGATCACTGGAGTGGTTTCATATTTAACTAAATTTTTAATTGTTTTAAGAAAGAAGACAAATGTGTTTACTGATTCTAGAGTGAGATACGTTAAAGAGGTTTTGGGTAACATGAAGATTATCAAATATTATTCATGGGAGATCCCATATAAGAAACTATTGAACAAGCTTAGAAAAGATGAAATGAAAGCATTGTCGAAAATTTTATTTTTAAGAAATTTAATCAGTGCAGTGGCAGTTTCCCTATCTTCTGTTGCTTCAGTTATTGGGTTTTTATCTGTTTACGGTCAATATGGTTCTTTGAAAAATTCAGCAAATATCTTTTCATGTTTAACCTTGTTCAATATTCTAAATTCCCACGTCTCGTTTTTACCAACTGCATTGAGCAGTGGTGCAGATGCCATGATCGCACTCAAAAGAATCCAAAAATACCTACTGGCAACTGAAGAACTTCCGGATCCTGAATATCGGTTGCATGAAATAAACGACCAAACAACAGCAATAGCAATCAAAGATGGTGAATTTACATGGAATGATGTGTCTGATTCCTCAGCTACCACCACCCCAAACTCCAGCGAAAAGCCACAAGACCCACAAGAAGACTCCAAAGTTGCAGTGTTCAATGGACTGTTAAACATAAACTTATCAATCAAACGAAAAGAGTTCATAGTCATAACAGGCTCAATCGGATCAGGCAAATCATCATTATTATCAGCAATATCAGGTCTGATGCCAAGAATAGCAGGAGAGGTGGATATATACGGCACACCATTGCTCTGCTCCACTCCTTGGATCCAAAATGCAACTGTTCGAAACAATATTATATTCGGGTTGCCATATGATGCGTTGAGATATAGGACCATTGTCGAGTGTTGTTCGTTGGAGAATGATTTTGCAATGTTGCCAGCTGGAGATCAAACTGAGATCGGTGAACGTGGTGTTAATTTATCCGGTGGTCAAAAAGCCAGAATCAACTTGGCAAGGGCGGTTTATAGTGTTTGTTGTTCTGATTTGAATAATATTATATTGTTGGATGATGTCTTGAGTGCTGTTGATGCGAAGGTTGGTAAGCATATCATGCAGCGGTGTTTTCTTGGGTTGCTTGCTGATAAGACTAGGGTGTTGGCGACACATCAGCTTTCGTTGATTGGGTCTGCTGATAGGATTGTGTTTTTGAATGGTGATGGTACTATTGACGTTGGTACCCAGGCTGAACTAATCGGTCGTAACCAACTGTTTAAGAACTTGATGGCATTTCAACAAGATTCGTCGTCTGACACAGCGAAGAAGGAGAAAGATGTAGATGTGGATGAGGAAGAGGAAGAGGAGGATGAAGATATTGATTCGGATTTTGAAGATGATAACAAGCTAATCCGTAAGCAAACCACCAAAATTGAATATGCAAAGGGAAGTGGTGTACTAGTGCAAAAGGAAACACGTCAAGTCAACGGTATCAAAAAGGAAGTGTTCATGGAATACATCAAAGCAGCATGCGGCAAGCCAGGAATGGCGATAATGATCCCATCTCTGATCTCAAGTATAACACTATCCACATTCTGCATGCTTTTCCAAAATGTGATGCTATCATTCTGGTCAAGATCGAAATTCCCCGGTAGAACAGACTCGTTTTACATTGGACTATACGTTTTATTCTGTTGTTTGTTTGTTTGTTGTACAGCATGGCAATTCTGCACTTTGGTTTTCCTGTGTAACAATGCTTCGAAGAACTTATACATGGATGCCTTAGAAAGGGTCATGCATGCACCAATGTCATTTTTCGATACCACACCAATGGGAAGAATCTTGAATCGGTTCACTAAGGATACAGATGCGTTGGATAATGAGATGGCTGAACAGCTTAGGTTGTTTTCATTTGGATTGGGTAATATGTTTGGTATTTTGATCATGTGTATCATATACATGCCTTATTTTGCCATTGTTGTGCCATTTTTGTTCATTTATACGATATCATCATTCTCGTACTATCAGTCCACTGCTAGAGAGGTGAAGCGGATTGAAGGTGTTCAACGTTCCATTGTGTATTCGACATTCGATGAGATTTTGCAAGGTTTGGAGACTATTAAGATATACAATAATGTTGGGTTGTTCATTGAGAAAAATAAGGATCAGATTAATACCATGAATGAAGCTTACTATTTGACTAATTCATTACAACGGTTCTTTGCAGTGACTTTACATTTTGCAAGTGCAGCGGTGAATTTGGTGGTTACCTTGCTTTGTGCTTCTGATGCATTTCCAATTGATGGATCATCATCTGGTTTGCTTGTCTCGTATTTAGTTTCCTTTTCAATGCAATTGATATCAACGAGTAAAGCATTGGGGCAACTTGAACAACTTATGAATTCGGTGGAAAGAGTGTGTGAATATGCCGTGGATCTACCACAAGAAGCTGAATATTTAACAACTGATATCAATCGTAAACCAGATCCAAGTTGGCCAGAGCATGGTGGGATCAAGTTCTATGATGCTTATTTAAGGTATAGACCATCGTTACCATATGTGCTAAGGGATTTCACATTGGAGATCAAACCTAATGAGAAGATTGGAATTTGTGGACGTACAGGAGCAGGTAAATCAACGATTATGACTGCATTGTATAGACTAAGTGAACTTGAGACTGGTAAATTGGAGATTGATGGTGTTGATATAACCAAGATTGGGTTGTTTGATTTGAGATCGAAGTTGACGATTATACCACAAGATCCAATATTGTTCAGAGGTACGGTTCGACAGAACTTGGATCCATTTGGTAATTTGTCAGATGATCAACTTTATGCAGCATTGGTTACGTCCGGATGTATCTCAAGTGATGAAATAGCACAGGTTAAACTACAGCATGGTGATGGTAATGATGAAAGTGAAGGTGATGGTATACACAAGTTCCATTTGGATAACATGGTTGAAGATAATGGTGAAAATTTTTCATTGGGACAGAGACAAATCATGGCATTATGTAGAGCATTGTTGAAAGAATCAAAGATATTGATATTGGATGAGGCAACATCGAGTGTTGATTATGAAACTGATTCCAAGATTCAAAGTACGATTGTTAATGAGTTTAAAGATTGTACGATATTGTGCATTGCTCATCGTTTGAAGACTATTATTAATTATGATAGAATTCTTGTTATGGATAATGGACAAGTTGCCGAATTTGATACACCTTGCAAGTTGTTTGAGATGAAAGATAGTATATTTAGATCAATGTGCGATAAGTCAGGAATTGTTGCTGATGATTTCAATGCATGAATGACTAACTTCAAGTTTTGAATATTTTTAAGTAATTTGTTGGGTCGAACCAACGTGATGAATGTGTAATTAGCGCATCCTCTAATAAAAATACTCCTTATTAACTTTCTATACATGAGAACATGAGTGTAGATAGAACAAATGGTGTAGATAGAACAAATACCGTAGATCACTGTACCCTACTGCAATTACAAAACAGGCCCCAAAACTAGATGCAACACGTCTTGTATCCAACCATACTTATCTTGGCTGCTGCATGGCTGTATGAACAAGCAACCAACAAGATAAACAAATCATCAGTATCATGATATCATGATAGGTATAATACAGCATATCAGAGGCATATTACAAAAGTGAGGTTGCAATTGGTGGATTTAACCAACCACAACAACGATAACAAATACCCTATCCCAAACAAAAAAAAACATCACTTATGGAAATTTTCAACCCCTTGCATGGATCACATGTGATAATGATAAGCAAATACCCCATGTTCTGTGCAACCAAGAACCATGGACCCGGCTTGGCATATTCCCTTGTCTGAATGAATGAATGAATGAATGGCTGGCTGCCATAATTACTACGTAGCCACAGCATCTGGATCTGCTTCGTGTGCTACGTGTGCTACGTGTGCTACGTCATCCAGTACTTTGTACGGTGGGTACAGGGGTAAGTTTAGAAGATAGGTGATAAGATCAATATGGCATTGTGTTATGATCTGGTGTATATCACATGCAACGTATTGTATCCAACCAGGAAATACAAAAGGCATCAATTGTGCGGTGCTCTGTTGATTGTACAATCAGTTTCCAAATACCTGCTACATTATGAAACTGCTTCGCTGCTTCGTTGTGCCGTGGCGGGTGTGGCACGTGACTTGGGGCATTCGCGGTGATCTTCGGCACTCGCTATCTCGTTGATAATCTGGTGGCTTAATAAGTTACTGTATTCTCTGCGAATGATTGTATTGTATGTATGTTCCATAGATATCTAGATATGATCATAGATGCATAATTGCATAATTGCCAAGTTTGTATGGTTATGGTTATGGTTACGGTTATGGGCATGGTAATGGGCAATGGGCATTGGATATTTGTATTGGCAAGCCTCAAGAACTGCATACCACGATAGATTCGAATTATGATAAATTAGATGGTTTAATACGATCTAAATTGTATAAAATAGCAGATTCGAGTGGCTTTGGTGTCTGTGTTAATTACATTTTCAATTGGTTAACTATGAGTAAATTTGGCTAATGGTGCAACCATGATCGTATTCCACTACTAATTATACGCTTAATAATCAGCCTGCGGATCTTATCCCCGGGTTTTGGATGAGATGAGATGAGGTGAGATGAGATGGCCATGTTGGTAAGTTTGCAATTGGTAATGCCATTGGTAATATGAGTGATTGTAGATATGATAAGTGTATCAGAGATCAATGTTATGATCATACTTTAAGTTAAAGGTGCAAAATGGTTCAATTTGCATAGTAAATCTAAAGTGTTGATTGTAGTTCAAGGTACACACGGTATTAACATTAGGCACTGATTCGATCAACATATGATATGGATCAGTACAATATAGAGGAGTAGGCAATATTCCGCAATTGCCCCGACCAGAGGCAAACAATGCAAATAGCACCTAATCAGTGCTTATCAGTGTACAATGTGCAAACTCCCAGTCTGCAACCAGTAAAAGGCAATAACACTCCAAGAAAAATATGAAAATTTTGCACCTCTTCGCAAAAGCAAAAAAAAAGAAAAACAGGGGGCGAACCAAAAAAAAAGAAATTTCAGCCTTTTGCTTTGCGAGGCACTATCACTCTCGAGATCTGTCCAGTGATCATTAAGGAGATGCGCTAAGAAGATGGTGGTTACATTGACTATACACAATACCATCACATAACTATCTGACAACCAACGATATTACTATTATTATATTTGAAAGGTGTGTTGAGTTGCAACGTGGTGCTGGATATGGTAATGTACTCCGAGGAGCCATCTGCTTGATGCTCATCTCATCGCGGAAAGCAGGGTAAATATATAAATGTCGCTTGTCAGTGGTGCCCGATGGTGTGTACGGGTGTTGTGTACATTGCACAGTGTGCGTCGATGTCACTCTGTGAGCAAGACTCAGCAAGAAGTAAAGAAGATATGGCGTGGCACTATGTATACCCATGGTATACCATATACCATATACCATACATACATACATACACACATACAATCGTTCCACTAGATGGGACACAGATGTTATACGAGTTGTTTTTGTGGTTTATGTGTATCCACTGTAAAGCCTAACAATACGGACCAAGAAAAGGCCCCGAAAGCTGGAATTGCCTCTTGGTTGTAGACTATTTGAGATTTCAAATAGGCATTTCGGCATCAGTTGCTCTCGCGGGCGCAATATGGAGCGAATGCCTCCCGCAGCTGGCATCTTTGCCGTGGCACAGGGCCCCCGTGCTGCTAGCTGCTGCTAGCTGCTGCCCACTTCTCCCCGGTATCTTCGCCCGCACCCAGGGCATTAGTGGACAGCGCGTGGCCCAAGCTGCCCTAGCTGCCCAGGCTTCCCCGCGGTGCTGCTCTAAAGCCACTGCAGCTGCCTTTTAGCGTGCCGTTTACCCTCCCTTGGGCTCTCTTTAGGCTCCCTTGCCACATGGAAAACTGTTGTTATCTGTCACTTCTCACTGGGTTCAAGTCTCACAGCCCAGAGACGCGGCTCGATCTGCTTTGCTATCACAGACACACAACTCTGTTCTGTTTTTCCAGTGTGCAATTTAGATTTGGATTATCTTATCAACCGATCTCCAGAAGCAGAAGCAGAAGCAGCAATGGCCAATTGATTGATTAATCACTTGCACTTTGCATTATCGTACTATCTCATCTCTGATGCGTGTAGTTGCCTTTTTCATTTTCATATTTCAAATTCTTTGTACATCGATATAAAACTACTTCCATTTCCCATCTTAAGATTACTGAATTTACCTTGTATTGTATCCCTCTCTCTCTCTTTTCTTTTCTTCTTGCTCATTATACAAATACAAATACTTATTATTATTCATCATGGCGAGTGTTGATTCTTCAAAAGGTACTGGTAAAGTCGACACAGCTGAGGTTTACATCGAAACCCCAACTCAGGCTTATGCCCCAGAAGGCCAATCATGGTTCAGAAATTTCGCAGACTCGTTCAAACCAGTTTACATGGATGACGTTGATCCAAGCTTATCAGACACTGAAAAGGCAAATATCAAAGCTGCTAGAGCTCCATTGAAAAGAACTTTGAAATCTAGACATTTACAAATGATTGCCATTGGTGGTTCCATTGGTACTGGTTTGTTTGTTGGTTCCGGTAGTGCTTTAAGTTCTGGTGGTCCAGCTGCTGTTTTAATTGCTTGGATCTTGGTTGGTTCTATGATGTACTGTACCGTTCAAGCTTTAGGTGAATTGGCTGTTGCTTATCCTGTCTCTGGTTCCTTTGTTCAATACAACACCAGATTTATTTCTTTACCTTGGGGTTTCTGTATGGCTTGGAACTATGCTTTGCAATGGTTGGTTGTCTTACCATTGGAATTGGTTGCTGCTTCGATTACTATCAAATACTGGAATAAAGATATCTCATCTGCTGCTTGGGTCGCTATCTTTTATGTTGTCATTGCTGTTATTAACTTCTTTGGTGTTAAAGGTTATGGTGAAGCTGAATTTGTCTTTTCCATCATTAAGGTTATTGCCGTTGTTGGTTTTATCATCTTGGGTATTGTTTTAAATTGTGGTGGTGGTCCAAAAGGTGGTTACATTGGTGGTAAATACTGGCACGATCCAGGTGCCTTTGCTGCTGGTTTCAAAGGTGTCTGTTCAGTGTTTGTTACTGCTGCTTTCTCATTCTCAGGTACCGAATTATGTGGTTTGGCTGCTGCTGAAACTGCAAACCCAAGAAAATCTTTACCTTCTGCTACAAAGCAAGTTTTCTGGAGAATTACTTTGTTTTATATCGTTTGTTTAACTTTGATTGGTTTATTGGTTCCATATGATGATTCAGAATTATTAGGTTCCTCTTCCGTTGATGCCACTGCTTCTCCATTCGTCATTGCCATTAAGAATGGTGGTATCAAAGGTTTACCATCCGTTATGAACGTTGTTATCATGATTGCTGTCTTGTCCGTTGGTAACTCTTCTGTCTTTGGTTGTTCCAGAACAATTGCTTCTTTGGCTGAACAAGGTTTCGCTCCAAGTATCTGTGGTTACATCGACAGAGAAGGTAGACCATTGGTTGGTATTATAATCTCCTTGGTCTTCGGTTTACTTTGTTTCTTAGCTGCTTCTAAGGATGAAGGTACCGTCTTCAACTGGATGTTGGCTCTTTCTGGTTTGTCTGCCGTCTTCACCTGGGGTTCCATTTGTTTCTGTCACATTAGATTGAGATACGCTTTGAAGGTTAGAGGTAGAGGTACCGATGAGTTACCATTCTTGGCTCAAAGTGGTTTATGGGGTTCTTATTACGGTGTCTTGTTGAACTTCTTGATTTTGATTGCCCAATTTTGGGTTGCCCTATGGCCAATTGGAGGTTCTCCAGATGCTAGTACTTTCTTCCAATCTTACTTGACCGTTCCTGTTTTGATTGTCTTCTATGCTGGTTTCGCCATCTGGAAGAGAGATCCAATGATCTACAGAAAGGCTATGGATATCGATGTTGATTCCGGAAGAAGAGACTTGGATGTTGATTTGTTGAAACAAGAAATTGCTGAAGAAAGAGCATATCTTGCTTCAAAACCATTCTACTACAGAGTTTACAAGAACTGGTGTTGATTTTTATATCACCCGTTTATCATTCTCTTGTTCTTTTTTCTTACATTTTCTTTATTGCTGTGCATTTAATGTTTGTGTTTTGATTCTTTAGATTGTTTTCATAAAACTCTCTTCATCTTTTTTTCTATTCCCCTCTTTTTTCTATAATGTTCAAAAAAAAAAGATCCATATTTATTATATCTCCACAGTAAGTATCAAGTAGCAGATTCCTATCCTAACCTTTTATTTGTTCTACAACGTTGTATCCTTCTAAACAGTGACACAATGTGCAAAATGTGTATACTTTGTTGCCCTTTCGCGCGATCAACAAGTTTCCACTGTTTGGAAAAAGGGAACAGTTTCCCAAATCTACTGTGAAAAGGGGAACAACAAGCACATACCCACTCCAGCCTATCGACCGCCCTTTTATAATGTCATTGGTAAAGGAAAATCAAAAAACAAGAATCTCAGAAAGAATAACACAGGTTCAAAGCAACCAACTAGTCAGAACCGTCCTCTCACTGTCATTCGGGTGCATTGCTTTCCTTAGAGGGTTTTTCGATGATGATCATTTTCAAGATCAGAAATTCCTGATTTCAAACGAGTTTGATAAAGAAAAATACGGGGGTTCATTGCAGCCTTCGCAGGAGTGTATCAAGAAGGATTCAATTCGGGTTAAGACTTTGATTCGGGGCAAGTCGAAAGAAGCGGATGCGTTATTGGATTGGTTGGATGTTTCAATCAAGGATGCGTTGACGAAACGGTATTTGAAAGGATTGTCGCTTTCCATCGTGTTGGATGATTCTCGTCCTGATGATTTGTTTGAGAGTTATACTTTTGCTGTTAGTTATGATCAGGATGGATTTCCTAGGTTGTTTGCTGATCGTTTTAACCATGATCTTTTGGAAAATGGGATTAGTGGGTTGGAGGTGACTAGACGGCAAATTCATCAGTTGTTAAAGAGCTTTGTTTTGACTACTCAGTCATTGCCGAATTTGCCAACCAAGAGATTCTTAACTTTGAGATTGTTGCTTAATGATAACTGTCCATTAAACTATCAGCCTGATTTGTTTATGGATTGCTCTTTTGAAAAACAGGCAACTTTGAAAGTTCCAATTGATTTACAAGATGATCTTGAGTTTAACCTTTGTGGGAATTTCGAAACCAGCCATCATAAGTTTGTCTCTAGTGTTATATCCATGTCGAATATTGATAGGTCAGATTATGAAAATCAATCAACTATAATAAAAGAAATTGATCCGTTTGATTTCATCTGTTCTAACGAGTCAATTGAAGAGGATCAGGATCATCAGCATGAAGTATCTCAAATTACTTATGATTTGAAGAATTTTGTAACTGGGAACTCAAAAAATTATACCCAAAAGACACAATTGAATTCATCTTGTATGGAGAACGATTTGTCACAGATAGATAGACAACACCAGGAAAAGATTGATATGCATTGTCATTGTGGATCAGCAGAGATTTTGGAATACTCGCAGATCATCAAATGTAATTCATGCTACAAATATTCACATTCTGTATGCTGTAATGAAATATCATCATTTGATATATTCAAGTGCATGTTCTGTTCAGGTGGTTCGAAATTGAAAGAAGAAGAAATTGAAATAGTTTCAAATATTAGAAAATTGATGAAAGTTGCAGGATCAACTGATGTTAAATACAAATACTCTTTACGAACTGTGGATTCTATAACTTCAACCTTAGGTTACGATTGTGAAGATATCAAGAATATAAAGTTGGTATTGAAAGTTCTCACTGTTATGGTTTACAAATCGCTTTTGAAAATTGAAAAGATGAAGAAACTTGCTCATCGGAAGTTTACATTGAACTACACTGGTTTGTTGGTCCAAAACGAGTCATTGTCGAAGGGTACATATTTCATCAAATTCAACGATAATAACAACACAAATGAAGCAACTACAAATTCCAAGAACCAAAATAATATGTTTTACGGTGAAGAGTTGTTATCACAAACACAAGCAAGAACTCAAGATTCGATTTCTTCAATTGATAGCCCAACTCCACATTCTAAAAAACATCACCATGACGAAATTGAACATACTCCAAAGAAGAGAAAAATCAGTAAGAGTATTGATATCTTTCAAGTTTAATTCCCTGTTTGATGATACATAAATACACATCTTTGCTTAAACTTTTCCACACATAATTTTCATACCCCTTTGCATTCCAAATTTTCCCTTTGCGTTACCTTTTTATTTCCCTTTGTGGATGAGATCGATTATATCCTTTCTATTAACAATACCTTTAAATTTGAAATTATCCGTACAAACAAAAACATTTGTTAGTTTCAACTTGTCTATAATTTCGTAAACCGTTAGCACGTTATAGTATGAGTTCACAGTGATCAATTTGGTAACGCTGGTTAACAGATGTTTCAATGAACAATTCCCCGGTCTGTCTGAACCTGTGAATTGAACTGTAGTATTCAACGATATCACATCTTCTAGTTTTATTGCCTCTAGTTGTTTGATCAAGTCGATGTGTGTGATATGGCCCAATAATATTGGATTCTCGTGGGATTTCAAAACCGGGTATCCGTATTGTTCAGACTCAGCCAAACTATCCAAATCCAACAGCGTCCAGTGATCATCCTCGTATATCTTTGGTATTTCTGAGCCAACCATGATCTTATCCACTGTTAATATCGATAATTCAGAATGGTTCAAGTCATCTTCAAGGTTTGATGGGAGGTATTGATCATGATGTTTAAATTCGAGCCATAGTTCATAGATCGAGTTGCTTAAGAATAAATCATTCAAAAAACGTGCAAAAAACACACCGAGCATGATGGGGATGATGTATGTCAATGCGCCTGTTATCTCGAACAATATCACCACTGCAGTGACTGTCATTCTGGTGACTGAGGCAAAGAACGAAGCTGATCCAACAACGGCGTACGATGCTGGGGATATACATTGTTTGTTTTCGCTGAAACATGTGGAGAATAGTATTCCTCCAGATGAGACGTTTTGGAAGTATTCGAGTAGTGTTCCTAGTATACGACCGGTTAAGCCTCCGATTACCAACGATGGAATTAGCACTCCTCCTGGGATAGAACATCCGTATGTGTATGCTGCTAGGATGAATGCTTGTAGTCCGGTGAATGTCAACGTGAAGAGTAATTTGAGTGGGAAGGTGGATGAGTCTTGAGGCATGATTGAACAGATTGATGAGCTCATGTCGTCGGCTTTACAGTCTGTGAATAAAGTCTCCAAGATTCCAAATAATGTTGTTCTTGTGATTTGGAAAGGGTAGGATAGGATGTTGGAGACTACTATGACCACCAACATTTCAACCATTTGTAGTTTTTTATTGTCGGAGATCTTAGTGGCTCTATATTTTGCAAACTTGAGGTTGAGTTTGTTGAAGAGAATACCCATGAATCCACACGATAAACCTAGGAACATGTATGGGAACAGTTCAAGAAACAACCAATTGTTTTTCAAGTCAACTTGGAATGATTCATTGGTGGTGAATTTCTTAAAAGGATGCAAGCTTTCCAAAATTGTCACACTCAACGTTGCACACACAAATGCATTCCACATGAACTTATCAATTTGATAAAAAGACTGGATTTGTTCCAACCCAAACAACACCCCACCAATTGGAGCATTGAATGCTAGACCTATACCAACTGAGACACCAGACGACACAATCTCCCTTGTTATGGCTTCATTGTGCACCTCACTGAATTTCGTGACTATGAAGTTCAATATACCAGTTGAGATATGAACCATGGGACCTTCGTAACCTAGCCAGATCCCACTTGGGATGATCAACATCAGGCTGAACACTTTGTTGAGTATGAGGTCAACGTTGAGGAGACCATCTATGTTGAAGCCGGATAGGAATAGCTTGATTTCGGGTATTCCACTCTTGGCAATGTTCAACATTTTTTGGGCGGATGAGGTTCCGATGAAACCGTAAAGGAGACTTAACAAGACTAAAACCATGATATTATTAGTGAATGTGAAATACCAGTCTTTGGAATTGGATATTGTCGAAGACCAGCTTGTCCAGTCTTCAGCTGGGCATTTGGACCGTATTGTGAGTATCTTGTTTGAACAATGACCATATTTCAAGTCTGTTAGAAGTTCAATCACGTAGTCTAGTGATAGGGCCATGACACCAGAGAGTATACTGGCACTTATCATGATGAGCCATTTTCTATAAACCCTCAAGAACTTCTTGAAGTCTGAAAGGTTTTCGAATCTTTTGAAGTTGTTGAACTGTTTATATTCGTATTCCCAGTCTATCAGACTCAAGTTGTTGTAGTTTCTCTTGCCTGTTGTGAAACGGTTTAGTGTGTTTTCCATTGGGTTTTCATGCAGTTCATGGTTCTCACTGGTGTCATTTTGATCATTTGCACCGGACAAGGGTATGGACTCCGAGACCCTGTAGTATGAGATGATGGGTATGTTCTTCAAATGGGAGATATCTTTGGCGTCCATCTTGCTGTATCTAGCTGTACTGAAGGGGTGAATTGTGGTGTTGCCATGTGCCAGTGTTGCAGGAGTCCAGGAGTGCTCTCTTCAGCTGCTTTGTCTGGAGAATGTGAGGCCAAAAATGCGGGTGCCCGATTCGGCAGTTTGTCAATAAAAAACTCGTCTCATTTTTCCCGCTTTCCGTTGCTGCTCATTTCAAATTGTTTAAAAACCGGGGAATGTGCCCCTTTTGAAGTTGCTGGTGATCTCTGTTCTCTGTTCTACATTCATTGACTACCATACCGGATACCATACAATGCTGAGAATGCACTTATCGTTCCCAACTCTTAAAGCCCTCTGCGAGAGACAGATCTCCAGAGCAGGCTTCAAGCACACTTCACACCAGCAGATCAGATCTGTGCATCAGACCAGCAAGAAGCAGACAATCTTGCTTGATCTTGCTTCAAAATCAAATGCCAAATACTCCTCCATGAACCTGAACGGTTTGAAAATGGAATGTAAAAAGAGAGGTTTGAAAGTGTCAGGAAGAAAGATCGATCTTGTTCAAAGATTATGTGGATCTGATCCTTCTGGCTCTTCACCTCTTTCCAGCGATGCCGCTAGATCATTCTCAAGCACCTCAGTTGACAATGCTAAGAAAAGAACACTCAAAATCAATGGTATCATAAACAAAAACAACACTACAACTACAACTACCAGTACAAAAGCCTTTACCAATGATACCATCAACAACACCAGCAGCAGATCAGCATACGCTTCAAAGAGCTCTGAATCAGATTTCAAAAATTCCACAAAGGACGCTGAGTTCAAATCATCAAAATCAACTTATACCGAACCAGTGAAGTCAACGTTTACTGCCGTGAATGTTAGTTCCACTCCACGTACCCATTCATTCAAATCTCAAGCTACCCCGCATTTGCAAGAATCCAGCTCATCTTTCACATCTAAACCTTCATACAAGACGGTCAGCACTGATTCAACTCCTGTTTTCAAGTCTCCTGTCAGAAATACAACTGAGACTTATACTTCAGTTAAGCAGACTACTCTTTCTTCTGAGAAAACCATACCTGATGCTGTTAAAGTTGATGCCAAAAAATCTTTTGCTTACGGTGATGTGAAGGCTGAGAAGAAAGCCGTTGAGTTTGGTACAAAAAAATCGTTTGATTTTACTGCAAAGAAGCCTGTTGAGCCTTATGAAAATAAGTATAGCACTTTCAGTGAGAAGAGCACATTTGAATTCAGTGAGAAGAAGCCAACCACATTCACTGAGAAGAGCACATCTCTGTTCAGTGAGAAGAAGCCTGGCTTCACTGAAAAGAAGACATTTGAATTTTCTAACAAGAAACCTGTTGAGTTTTCTGAAAAGAAATCTGCTGAATTTGTCGCAAAGAAATCTACTCCATTTGCTGAGAAGACATCTACTTCATTTACTCAAAAGAACTCTCTTGACTTCTCTGAAAAGGCATCTATTCCATTTGCTGAAAAGACATCTACTCCGTATACTGAAAAGAGCACATTGGGATTCAGTGAGAAGAAACCTACTCCTTTTGCTGAAACGAAGACGTTTGACTTTACCGAGAAGAAGCCTGTTGAATTTACTGAAAAGAAGCGATTCGAGTTTGCTGAAAAGAAACCTATTGAATATACTGCTATGAAGCCTGTTGAATTTGCTGGAAAGAAGCCATTCGACTTTACCGAGAAGAAACCTTCCGAATCTGCTGAAATAATCAACTCTGCTTTGTTTGCCAAGGCTGATAGCTTTTTTTCCAAAACTACCAACACTAACAACAATAGATCAAAGAAGCCCGAATCTTTACTGAAACCAATGATTAGAGAAGAAATCTTCAGATCACAAGGTGCAATGTACTCACAACCAGCCAGATCCATCAGTTCAACAAGTGTCACTGGAGCCAAGGGTGATAGTTCTCATATTGATTTTTTCAAGTTCCCACCAACTCCACATTTTGATCAAACTATTGAGCATATCAACGTTCCATCTCTTTCTTCTAAACCATCATCAAAGACTGCGGCTGCTAACCCAGTTCCGATTGTTGAGAGTGCCATTAGTTTAGGTGTTGAATCTTCGGAGCCTGTTAGTGTTGGTGGTGAGCTTATTCCTCCTGCTGTTTCACAACCTGTTAAAGAAGATGCCACGCCTGATGTTGTGGAGTACGTTGAGAAGCAGCCTAAGCCTATCACATTGAAGAAAATTGAGGCTGTTCCTGAGCCTGATGTTGTTCAAAAATCAGAACCACTCCCTGATGTGGTTAGTTTAGGAGCCGATGGATCTGCCACTGTTAGCCATGGCGGTGAGATTATTCCTCCTGCAGCTGTTGAGCATGTGAAAGAAGAAACTACTCCTGATGTTGTTGAGTATGGTGAAAAGAAAACTGAAGATGAAGGTGAATCGAAAACTGAAGTGAACCATGAAATTGTTGGAAGAGATAAACTAATATTCACCACTTTTGGTTTGTTGACCGTTGGTTGGTGGTCTATGAAAAGTGAATAAGATCTGATAATTGATTTTTGAAGTTCTCAACAATAATATTCATCCGACGATGATGCATTCATGCTAGTTTGTGTTTTGTTTTGTTTGTGGTTGACTTTACGTGTACGTTATACAAAGTTTTCGCTTGGTACCGATGATCTATTTATGCCGGTTTTCGATTTCACCATTTCCTTTATAACTAAGGAATCATAGTTCCTTGTTTTCCATTACGCCTCCGTTGCTTACTTGATTTGGTCTTATGGAAACAAGTGTATTTTAGATTTTTCTTGATGGTCCATGCTCTGATATTCGTATGTTTATTGTTGTTCATTTACATTCGTGCAACAACACTGTTTGTTATTATTGAAGTTTTATATTATGTTGAGTTATTCAGCTTATTATTATTCTCTTATTCTCTCTTTTTGTGTTCCTGTTATTTATACTCACTTTTTATATATATTATTGGCTCTGGGTTTTATTTTTATTTTTTGATTTATATGATGATTGTTTTTCCTTATTCTTCTTTTTACTATTTTTAACTTGCTTTTACTTACTATGACAAACTGGAAAGACTTTACTGTAGGTATGAATCGGATTGCACCATCGTTGGCGTTACCTTGATTGTGTTTACTAAATTGTGGTAGAAAAAGATCAAAAGGCAATCTATTAGAGTTCTATATATTGTCAATTATATGGTTAGTACAAGTATAGACTATCAACACATCCAAAACCAGCAGCAACACCACCTTCATTACTACTTTGAGTCTTGGATCTTAGCAAGTGTCCTGAGTATTCGTTATTTAAGATCTCACCATTTTCATCATTGAACAAATAAGCACCAAAGATACCCAATTCTGAAACCAAACCTTCCTTTATCACTTCGCCTGTTTTCAATATTGGGTTTTCAAAGACTGGAGGGTGGATAAGCTCCATTAATATATATCCTGCCCATTCTGAGTTTGGAATTGATTTCAAAAATGATGGAATGTCCTCTTTGTATATGTTGTTTCCTCCTCCTTCTCTTTGTGGTTTCAAGACGAACGATTCAGGTTTTTCAAATGCCAATTGTTGTGCAATTTGACCATCTTCTGAGTCATCCATTGGATGGATCTTAACAAATGTGGACTCCAACTCTTTTCTCTTTTGAGAATCCAAAGGTATGAATTTATCTAGGACTGATTTGTTCGTTAGTAATTGTTGAATCTTCTTAGCACCACTCAATTGGGTCAACAATGAGGGGCATTTGATGGCCAAAGTTGATTCTAACAATAGTCTACAATCCCAAGCTTCTTGAACTTTATACTCATCTGGACCATACGCTGATCTGTAATAAACAACGGAAACTTCATCACCTTGGTAGTATAGTCTCTTTGAAGATTCGTCAATTTCCACAACTGATGTCACGCTTGGTAATTCCACTCTTTTGGATCTGACTCCGTATTCTTTGAACAATGCATATTCAACGCATCTTTGATCAAATGCATTACGCTCATTAGGCTGAATTACAAATAGTACAATTGTCTTTTGGTTAGGTTTTTGATGATGGTGTGATTCATAGTATGAGACACCGTGGTATAGACCTTTAGCCAACAATGACGCAGACTCACTAACTGGTAACTCATTCACTGAATCATAGTATTTTGAGCCATTGGATGATGATGATGTTGCTGATGTGTAGTTACCTGACTCGTTTAAATGTTGATGTAGATCTCCAACTTTGGAAGACAATCCACCAAATGAGACAGAGACGGTATTGAATTCAATTTGTTTTATCAAGTTTGTCTTTGTGTCCAACATATAGTCGGATCTGATTAATGCCAGTGACACAGGTTGAACTATACCTTGTTTCAAAGCCAATTGATAAGTTTCAAACAATCTACCGGTGAAATCTTTATCAAATTGGGAAAGGTTGGTGATTATATCAATCAACCATTTTTTCTCAATGACGATCTTGGCGTACAAGTCGTTGTAAACAGTTGCTATTCTGACTGCTTTTTCGAATTCATCTTTTGGAAACGGAGTTGGATAAAGTGTCACTGGTGCAAGTATTGGTTGGAAAGATTTGAATGGTAATGGTGGATATATTAGTAAGCCTTGAGACAAAGCATAGTGGGTGAGTTCATGCACCAGGGCTGTTTCATGCTCAGGGCTTGGAGAGGGGAATTTCTTTTGAATGGACATTTAAATGAGTATCACTAGTTGGTAAATTGGTGTTCAATTGGTTTGATCTGGCGATCTAAAGTTCAGAATCTAGTGTAGGAAGTGCCACTCTTGCTTTTTGACCCTGATTGATCTTTCAAATCGTCAATTTTGGAGAGCCAGAGTTGTTGGCGGGTTGCGATTACCTAATCCGGCAGTGTTGCGGTGTCACGTGACGTGCTCTGCGCACCACAGTTGACGGAATGAGGGAGACAACTACAGTAGTGTTTGCAACGAGCAGCTTCAAGCTAAGTTACTGCGAATAGATAAGTAGAGAATGGCACTATCAGTAAGAAGTTGATTATATGGTGGAAGAATTTTGAAAAAAAAATTGTAACATGATGATCAATCTAGAGGATTAAAGCTTGTAATATTTTAGTCATAATACAGCAAATTAGTAAGAAATATAGGGAAAGTTTTCTTTTTTTTTTTTTTAATTTTCAGTAAACTTTTTGTTTCCATTACATTAATGTGGTTCTTGTTATTTGCATGGTGAAGGTAAATTTGCATAAGTTGTATTGATAAACCAATTGTATTGTGCAATGGAATGAGCTTTGTTGACTGCTGCTCGCGTAAGCAATTACCTCAGCACACGCCACCAGCCACAGCTTATCTGCGAAGACCGAGGTGGCTGGTGGCGCTGGCGGGATGGCCAAGAGGGTTACCCTGCCTGGCGGTGAGCGATTAAAGAGTGCGTCTCTCGCGCGAATTCGCCGTTTTCGGTCCGTTTTGGGACGTGCTTACGTAATGTTGTTGTGCAGCCAATTTCTGTTTCTGTAAACAAATTAGAAAATTGAGAATTTGAACGGAATTTGAACAAGTTAATTTTGTTGTTTGGATAGAAGACTCCTCCAACTCTCTTTCAGTCTGCTCCTGCCCCTGCTCCTGTTACCACTACAACAGCTCAATCTACATCAACACACACAATGAAGTTCTCCACTGTTGCCCTTGTTGCTCTTGTCGCAAACTCAGCCTATGTCTTTGCTGAAAATCAAGTTGTTCAGAACGTTGTGACCGTCACCAGTACCGGAACCAACACCCACAAGAAGGGTAGATTCAACAAGACCAAGCCTTCTGTCAAAGAAACTTCCACCGGTACCCACAAGAAGGGTAGATTCAACAAGACCAAAGCATCTGTTGAAGCTACTTCAACTGGTACCCACAAGAAGGGTAGATTTAACAAGACTAAAGCTTCTGTCAAGTCCACTTCCACTGGTACCCACAAGAAGGGTAGATTCAACAAGACTAAAGCTTCTGTTAAGTCCACTTCCACTGGTACCCACAAGAAGGGTAGATTCAACAAGACCAAAGCTTCTGTCAAGTCTACTTCCACTGGTACCCACAAGAAGGGTAGATTCAACAAGACCAAACCAGCCACTACTTCTACTGTCTGGGTTGCCAAGGATGCTGAAGCTTCCTCAAAGGTCAGTGCCACTTACAGTGGTGCTGCTGCCGCTGGTAATGCCATTGGTTTAAGTGCCGGTGCTTTGGCCTTTGGTGCAATTGCATTGTTATTATAATCTTTTTGAAATTATGAATACTAAGGAGTAGAGTTTTTTTTTTAACAACTCCATTCCAATGCCCATTTTATTATTTCAATTTCATTATTAATTTTTTTTGTCTGTTTGGTTGTCTTGTATCAACATCAACATTATCAACTTGGACCTTTCATCAATGCTACTTCAATTGCATTACAACACCAAAAAAAAAAAACAATCTATATCCAAATTTTACCCCTCCTTTATTCGTCTATTCGTCGTTCGTTTTATAACAAGACTAAACAAACACACTTACAAAAAAAAAACACTCAATGTGTGCTCGGTTTTGTATTTTATTTTAGTTTTTATTAATTTTACTCCTTTCCTTTCCCCTCCCCTTTCAATTTATCAATTGACTTCATTTATATCATCAGTAAAAAGAAACGAAATGTTGATGGTTAAAGTCATTTGATATTCAATTTTTCTTTTCATTATTCGAACCATTTTCCAACCCAGTTTCTTTTATTTTTTTATTGTGTATTTTTTTGATATCGTACACAATTTGGTTAGTATCATCTCTTAATATTATCTTATTTTGTTATCCTAACTTCAGTCCATTGAACTTGATGTTTGATGCTCAATGTAATGTGGCTGCTGTATTTTCACTTGTTGAATGCCACTATAGTGACACTCACTACACCATGGTTGTATCTTGAGTGCTATTATATGTGGACGGTATCTTCTGCAACGTCAAATGATGAGCACTACAACAAGTGCAACGTCAAATGATGAGTACTACAACAAGTGCACTTCAATCAAAAACACTTTGAAGTTACCATATTACCATGTCACAGTATACTGAGTAAGTTGACGATTATCAAAATGATATATAAATATACATATAAATGCTGGAAAAAACACAAAAGATGGAAAAAAGGGGGAGATTAGAAGAACAATACATGACAAAACTTGAAAAAGTTAAAATAGAGAAAGTAAGGAAAAGAGAGAGAGAGAGAGAGGGAGGAGAGTTAAAAAGAGTACAGTATGAGACTAATTGAAAGCAAAGTCAAAAACACTAAGAACATAGTGTGAGGACTAGACTAAAATGACTAAAAAAACAACAATGGGGAGGAGATTGAAAAAAGTTAAGAAAAGTTGAAAAAATTATATATGTAAATTTGTAATCATCTTGATGGGATATAGTCAAAATGTTGAATCAAAAACACTAGTTGAAGTTGAAACCAGCTTGTTGTAAATTACCAGCACCAAAACCAAATTGATCTCCATTAACTTGAGGTGCATTACCAATAGTATCATCTTCATTATCATCTTCATTGAAATAGGTTTCAATGATATGGTAAGCTTTACTATAAATCTTATCGTTTTCATTATTCTGACATTCATAAATCTTCTCAGCACCATTGGCCTCTTCTATAAATATGGCATTCTCGTTGATATTTGAACCTCTTGCTTCTTTTTCCATTTCACCATTCTTTAGAATGTTTTCTAATGCATCCAATGTAACCTCTATAACTTTAGCATCTGCAATTGCCAATAAATCACATAGAGGTTTGATACATCCTTGACTAACCAAATATCTGATTTGATCAGGTTTGGTTAAACCACCGGATGATGCATTCGATATAGCCCAACATGCTTCTTTTTTGGTCTTGTAATCACCAGTGGCTAATAATTTGATTATTTGAGGAATCAAATTGGCATCAATAACGGCTTGAATTTGATCGGTGTTACCAGCGGTAATGTTAGAAATGGTCCAACATGCTTCTTTTCTAATTGATTCCTTTGTGGACTTCAATAGTGGTGCAAGTGCAGGTAAGACACCGGAATTGATGGCAACTTGTGTTTGTAAATCATTACCGGTAACAATGTTACCAACTGCTCTCAATGCAGGAGTTTGCACCAATGTGGATTCATGGCCTAACAATTCAACCAATCTCTTTGGTATTCTAGCATCAACAACAGCTTGGATTGCATCGGTGGTACCATCACTCAAATATGAAATAGCCCAACATGCATCAATTAAAGTCTCAACATCAACTGAGAATATCAATTTTGCCAAAGTTGGTAAAGCTCCTTTAACTATTTGCCAATCTGGTTGAGGGTTCTTTCCTCTACATAAATTGGATAAAGTCCAAGTGGCAGTTCTAATTAAGGACATCTTGGAAGATTGGAATAATGACAAGACAGGGTCCATGGCATTACATTGCAGAACATAATCTCTGAAAGTTGAAGAATCACCAGCAACATTACCCAAAGCCCAAATTGCTTGTTCTTTAACTTCCATTGATTCGGAATAAAGTAATTTGACAAAGATAGGCACTGCACCGGAATTCACAACAACTTTGGTCTGGTCGGAATTACCAGATGCAATGTTAGTTAAAGCCCAAGCCGATTCTAATTGTAAGACTTCAGCAGGTCCATTTTGCATCAATTCAACCAATCTTGGCACGACACCGGATTGAATAACCAGATCAATTGGAGGGTTATGTTCCTTTGATAAGATTTGTCTGAATTTGATGGTTGCATCCAGCTGTTGATCCAAGTCAGATGACATTATTTGGGACATCATCTTTGGTAGTTCTTCTTGTAGTTGTTTGTAAAACATGGTTTCACCAGCACTGGCACCATCTTCATCATCCTCATCCAAATCATTATCTGAATCACCACCAGTTGTAGCACTTGAGGTGAAGTTTCTTCTTTTTGTTAAAAGTTCTTCTCTCTTTTGCTTTCTTAGTTCAACCTGTTGGTTTTCTCTTCTTCTTCTAACTTCATCCTGTTGGAAACGGTTCTTGTTTTTGAAGTTAGCCTTTCTATATTCAGGAACGTATCTTGAAGAGTCTGTAGAATCCATTTTTTTTTAGCGTGTTTTATGTATGACTTGCTATTAGATTTGATATGAACCACTAATGATAAAACGAATATATTAGAGTAGAAGAAAGGTCAGAAACTTTTGGCCAAATATATACCTTTTTATAAGTGATATATGTGATAAGTGATGTGTCAGAATGTCAGAATGTGAGCAGGCAATAAGGCAATAACCTGCTTGTTCTGTTCCTCTGAATTGCCTTTTTTTCCCTCTTTTTTTTCTTCCGTTTCTGAGTGGGACGCAGATTACGCAAGGGATTACGCAATTGGAGTGGCGGGTGGGTAATATCTGGTGGCGTGTGTGGTTATGGAGCGCGCGCCTTTGTCATTAGGTAAGCAATCACGTAAGCCGGGACTTTGGTAGTGGCTCCTTTTGCTATTCTGAGTGTCTTGTTACCCCTAGAGCTTGTTCTATTTGTGTACCTGCACTTTCACTTACCCACCACTTTACAGGATTGAATAAAAAAACTATATAAACTATCATAATGCTTAGAGTCTTGGGGAAATCGCATATATCCCCTTTGAACGGAAGCCTATTTGCTCCATTGATACCAAACAGATACTTTTCCAATGGCATTACCCCACTTTATGGAATAAGACTAGGTGATAACCAAGAACGGTACAAGATCCCCAACCCATCTGAAAGATACCGTGAACCAATTTACTATAGATCAAATAACAGTCCATACCGGTTATCGATGTTACCTGAAAACATGAGATTGGCAAATGAACCATTGTATTTGAACCCTCTATCCAATTTCGTCATTGGTGCAAAGAGATTTGGACTTGGATTTGGTGCTGTTGGGTTGATGTTTAGTTATTTGATGGAAAGTACAGGTTTGGTTTGGGAAGAGGCATATCAATTACTTGCATTTTGCAGTTTGTTGCCGTATCCTGTGATTGCCTATTTGTATCATCCTTTTGTATCTAGAATATACAGGGTTTACGATACAACCAAGCCTCAGATCTTGGAGGAGTTGGCCAATGACAATGAGCAAATAATGGTTGAGAAATTCAACTGGAGTGGGTTAAAACCGTATAATGAGTTGATTGAAGTTAAGAGTTTGTGTGTACCAACGGTGCAAGAAGACAAGAGATTTGGGTTTGTGAATTTGTTAAGTAAAGGTAAAGATGGAACGTTTGAGCTCTACATAAACCACGGTTTCACCAATATCAAGATGGAAAGGTTGATCAGCTTGGCCAAGCAACAGAGTGGAATTGATGACGGAACCATTTTCTTCAAGAGATGAAATGAGGCAAATAGAAAGTCCGTCTGAAACAATGGAATAGACACTAAGGGTTGTTGGTGGTGCAACGGCACGGGGCGTAGTCGAAAGGACCCACAAGCCTCGTTAACGGGAATGGCCCTGTTTGCAGATGGAGAGCCGATCCCTTGAAATGGCGGTGAAATAGCGTGTTTTTGGTTGATTATTGGCATGATGGTATGTTGGGATGTGTATGTATATAAGTGTATACAAATCACCACAATTTTAATGGACTTTGATTACTTTCAAATCAATGTATTTGTGTAGAATAAGAAAGACACTCCTTCGTACGCACCAACGCTACCAAACATCGCCAATTATACACGCACAATGAACATCAAGACCCTTATCATGCCAGCATTCCTTATGTTTGGTGTTTCATTCAGTTTACCAATATCAATCTTGAGTACTATTGATGATATAGATCCATACGAATTTGGTTTCTCTGGAATTGCAGATTCATAAACACACTCACACCGAGAAACACTCAAGTTTCAAACTGATAAGCTATACGACAACTCAACGGTTGTGAAGAACATATTGAAACCTATGCCCAGTTAGTACTTCACCATGAGATGACATGCACTTTGACAGTTTATGATACCCTGAGTATCACCTCAAAATAACATGTCTGTTACATCTACACCATGTTCAGATATTAGACGGCCGTTAACCGTTAACCGTTGCCGTTACGGTGACACCCACGGCCAGTGCCAGGGCCGATTCAGCTGCGACATTTTCAAAGGTTTGTATTATATATCCATTGTATACTATATTAGATCGATCCTATATCCCGCACTTCTCCATTGCAACAGTAACAGTAACAGTAAGACGGTGTAGTATATCCCCGTTGTACATGGTGTCCGTAGTGGCTCTTCCGCTGGCTCGTTCCGGAGATCAGAACCAGCGAGAACTCACCGCATTCGGCCCATTTTTCGAACAGCTTTTCAAGAAAGTAGCTCAACTGACAGCTCCGACAGCTCTGACAGCTCTTCTCGGGACCTGGCTGTTGAAACACCATCGGTATATCATATCAACACTATCAAATATCATCCATGAAGGTTGTTATCCAAAGGTGCAAGTCAGCTTCAGTCACAGTCAACAACAGCATCATTTCACAAATCGGCAGAGGTTACTTACTACTAGTTGGCATCTCAACCTTAGACACAATCGAAGATGCACAGAAGCTGGCCACAAAAGTCCTCAAATTGAGATTGTTCGAAGAAGAAACTGAACAGGCTACAACAAAGACAGAATGGAACGGTAAGCCATGGGCCAAGACAATTGGTGATATCAACGGTGAGATCTTGAGTGTTAGTCAGTTCACGCTGTATGGAAATATCAAAAAGGGAACAAAACCAGATTTCCATAAGGCTCAAAAGGGACATTTGGCAGTGGAACTATATGAAGAGTTTTTGAAGTTGTTGAGAAGTGATATTGGTGATGAGAAGGTTAAAGATGGTGAGTTTGGTGCCATGATGGATGTTGCACTTGTCAACGATGGTCCGTTGACCATTGTTTGGGATACAAGAGAATGATCCAGTACACTTCACATTATTACATTTAAATTTACTTACGCTTGGTGAAACTATCTATAGATCTAATGTAAACTATACTATTATACAAAAAAAAATGAAAATCGCACAACCCAGTATCCTAATCAAGACTTCTTTTTCAAAAATTTGAATGGAGACAAAGTTCTTGAAGGAGAAAATGCTCTAGATGGCGAAAACCCTCTAGATCTACTTCTTGATAGTCCCTCTGATTGTTCTCTGCTCGAAGAGCCATTGATTCTCATGAATCTTGACTTTCTAATAGAATCGGTTGATGACACAGGTTGCAAGCCATGTATTGCTGGTAAGTCTGCTGGTCTATAACGGTAAAGTAAATCTCTAAATTTCTTCTTGTCTATAAGTTCTCCCGTACTTGATTCAGTCTCAGTTTCTGATATGGAAGGTAACGATGAGGTTGAATCAGTTGTTTTGAAAGGTGGTCTCTTGATATGTGGTGTATAGTATGGATTCACAACAACCACTGGAATCTTGCCCAATTCCAAGAAATGCTTAGAAAGTGATTTTGGTTTTTGGGATATCAATGATTTAAAAGTTGGCTTCTCAACACTATTCGTACCAACAATAAGTATGGCAGGATCATAATCTTTAATTGCTCTACTGATCATGAATGAGACATTACCAACTTTATATTCCAACACAATCTTAACTTTCTTTTGCTCATAGTTCATCTTTGCCAATTTTTCCAAAAGCTTTTTACCTTCCTTTTTATGGTATGCCAAATCGCCAATCATTCTAGAGTCGGAGGACAACACTTGTAAACAAACTAAAGTGTCACCATCAGAAAGCAATTCATCAATGGTCCATCTAACTGCCATATTCGAAGTCTCATCACCAGAATCATATCCACACATGAAGGTTTTGGAAGTTCTATCAAATTTGAAGTCTTCATGCTTTGTAACCAAGATAAACTGCATCTTTTGTACATTCACATCATCGTTGGACATCGTATCGAATGAAATTCCCTTTTCGAAATGTGTATCAGAAGTCAGCAACTGTCTCTTTGAACCATGTGGTGATGTTGATGACATCCGCGTGCTCTTGATAATCGAGGTTCCGCTTCCTGATTTACCCATATCGTTTCCTCCAGATGGGGATAATGATGGGGATGAACCGTTCAACTTCAAAGTTGAAGATGCCAATTCATCAAGTGATGGTAGTTCGGATACAGATAGAGGTGGACTGTTGAGAGGAGTGAGTTCTGGAGACATCATCAGTCTTTCACCACTTCCGTTGATCAGATCAAGATCCTCAGTGGATAAATGGTACATCAATGCATTGTGTAATGTGTTTCTTTGAGTTTCTTCATCGGTTGGAAGCTCCTTATCCACATATGTCAGTCTATCGTGGTAGATCTCCTTTGGCAACACCTCCTTTGGTAGTTTCTTAGGTTCGTCCAAATCTTCATCCTCTTCTTCTTGTAGTTCTTCATCCTCTTCTTTCTCCTCATCAACACCACCGTTGATCTTCACGTGTTTCTTGGTGGCATCCTGCTCATGGCCTTTATCAGTGGAGTCCGTCTTGTGGTTGTTCTCGTCGTCTGACACACTCAGGGTGTCGATGGAAGGGAGGTAGTGTGGGTGGGTAAGGTGGTTTAGAAGTGACTTCTTCATATCCGATAGATGCCTGTTATGTAAATACTTGGCACACAAGCAACTCAGTCAGCCTTGTGTGTGGTGTGTCTTGTTCTTATCAAACTGCTGTCCAGTTCAATTTCAATTTTTTTGATTTTCGCAACATCAAAAAAAGCTGTGAAAAGTGTGGCGCCTTCATCTCCTTAACGGTATTTAAGACTCATCCTTTCCTTTTATCTTGTTGTTCTTCACTTTTCATTGTTGTCTTTTGCATAGTATCATATCATATCAACCATGTGTCGTTTCCTCATTTACAAGGGCAAGGAGCCAATGCTCTTGTCTAACCTGCTCACCAAGCCAGCACACTCGATCATCAACCAGTCGTTCGACTCAAGACTGAGAATAGACCATGCCCCAGTCAATGGGGATGGGTTTGGTGTTGGATACTACACTTCAGAATCAGAACTTTCATCAAGTGCAATTAACCATGAGCCATGTTTGTACAAAGCCATCACTCCTGCTTGGAACAACCAAAACTTGCAGAGATTGGCTGAGAAGACAGAATCAAAGCTTATCTTTGCCCATGTTAGGGCAAGTACCTATGGTGTCTTGAGTGAGACTAACTGCCATCCTTTCAGTTACCATAACATCATGTTTATGCACAATGGTCAAATATCCAACTTCTCCAAGATTAAGAGAAAGTTGATATCGCATATTGAAGATGAATTCTTTTTAACCATCCAAGGTTCCACAGATTCCGAATGTTCATTTGCCTTGTTTTTAAATTCTTTGTTTGAGTTGGGTGTGGATCCAAAAGAGGACAAAAAAGTTTCACCAAAAGTGTTAAGACAGGCATTGGTGAATACCATTCAGCTAATCAACAAATGGGTGAATGAAACAAATTTGGAATCACATGAACCTTCCTTGTTAAATTTTGCCGTTACCGATGGTGAGTCAATTGTTGTCTCTAGATATGTCAGCTCCAAAACCGATGAAGCTGCCTCGTTATACTTCTCCACAGGTTCCAGATTCATCGAAGTGGAACCAAACTATTTCAAAATGGAAAGATTGAATAGATCGCAGGATATCATCATGGTTGCTTCTGAACCATTGACTTTTGAAAGAGGTGATTGGATCTCGGTCCCTACTAATTCTACATTGACTATTAAGAATCAGACCGTCTTACTGCATCCTATCGTTGACGAATACTATCAAGAAAACCCAACCTTTATCAGATCTGCCTCATTCGCCGAAAGCAAAGGTCTTATGGGTGCCTATCCTAGATCCGAAGTTCTTGATCAAGAATTACCTCCTCTTGAAAGAGAAGGAAGAAGCCGTTCAATCATTGCCCCGGCTCATTAATAAATATACATATATATCATTTGGGAACTAGTGAGGTTTTCTCTCTTTTTGGCGTAATTTAATAGACTTTCTTCATTCATTGAAACAACTGTGGTATTTCAGCTGATTATTTTTATATATGTGTTTTGTTATATACAAGCGCAAAATGGTGTAGAGGGGCAAAAAAAAGGAGATCTAATGTACATAAAAGGTTTCATCAAAGGCAAAAAAGAGCAGTTGGCATGTAGTAATCAAACGTCATAATCATTGGCAGGTGGTCTGGAATGTTCACTTTTCAAATACAAATCAATAGCAGTGGAAAAAGCAGCAAAACCAGCACATCCAATAAGAGCACCTTGAGGCCCACTCTTGATAGCCAACCCACCACCGGTTATACAACCTGCCAAAGTACCATTATATATATCATTCTTGGCTCTAAATGATTCAACACCACATTCAACACCGGCAAAGATCATACCAATGTAACCAAAATTCTTAGCTGACGAGTACGTTCTCTTTAGCATATCACTGAATTGTAACTTCATCTGTTGTTTCAAAGGCAACGAGGAGATTGCATTCACAGGTGAGTTAGGTCCCATACCAACAGGTGTATCATATGACATTGACGCCATGAACAAACCGAAAAAACCACCAAGTCCAAAACCAGTCACACCTGACATCACGGTCTTACCTGGACAAGATGCCATGAAATTCATGATCTGCTTGGCACCTTCTTCAGCCTGCTCTTCTTGTGTCATCATCGTAGTTTCTTTCTTTGGTGGCGGTAGGAATGGATTCTGCATCTTTAGTGAGTTTAGTGGGTGGTTTGTAGATAGGATGTGCTTCTATATGAACCAAGTTCAAGTCTTTCAATTAGTGTCTTCATCCAAACTCCAATTCTGATATCAAGTTCAACTTTTTTTCTCGTTTTTTTTTCAGAGATCTTCGAGCCACGGATTTGAGTAGACGGTTCATTCCCAACTACGTTGTTTAGTTCACATCACTACTACTACTACTACACAACACTAGGCTTGATATTTACAAGTTGGATGTATTATTCCAATATCTTCTATAAAACTGGTAACATCCATCAAACTTCATCCTCCTGTTTCAGGAAATCCTCCCGTCTAAATCTATACGAGTCCACAGCCTTGATTATCAAGTACGCAACACAACCCAGTAGTCTGAATAGTGCCATGAATGCAACCATCCATAAGATCACCGTCAAGTAGATAGATGTTCTTGTTGTTGGAAGAATTGAACCATCGCTAAAATCGTCGGTGAACTGATACATCCCGGCAGTCTCTGTAACTAAAGCAACGATGATCATGTTCATTAGCATCCACAACAGCACAGTAAATGATCTCACAGATGCAAAATAGTTTGCATTCTTTTCCTTTTCATCAACAATTTCCATAACACCAACGGTCTTTGTCATGAGTTCATTCATAATTCTCTTGTATCCATTGTCAATTTGTAGTTTTGTTGTAGGAATAACAATATCAAACACATCAGATTTGGTTTTACCACCAGATGCCACTGCTGCAACACCCAAATCATCCAATTTATCTTCTCCCTTGGTACCCCATGAAATATCATGAATGTTACAGAATGCATAAATCTGTAAAACATTGATATAAGCTGGACTCAATAACAGGTACTGCAGAAAGCAGGTGAACATATGCCATGGCTCCAAAAATAAAAATGATCCAATGAAATACAGACCGTATGTTGTTGTTGTAGCAACAACCAAATCTCTTAGTCTTGAATTGGTGAAGAAATATTTGAACTTGAATCCTCCATCCAATTCCTCATATAGAGACTGAACCGATTTCACAGCTAGATAAATAGCTGCAAATAACATGTACACCATCAAAATGGCAAAGAAAACAACAATAACCATGTAAAACTTCCGACTACCTTTTGGTTTGTTACCAAAGGCAAGAACAAACGTGGACACAATGGATGCTAAATACAGCCAAAGAAACAAAACAGAAAAGACATTACCGGGACTAAACTCTGCATCTGATTCAGCCAGATAAACAGTCAAGATTCTGAACACTAAATAATATGATCCTAAAGAAAACCAAGTGACTAGTAGATTCAGTAATTGATAAACTTGTTCAGAAAATAAAAGGAACTTTCTCCCTAGAGTATGTGATGTTCTGAATAGTTGGTAAAAATGAGTCGTTGAATAAACGAGAGCAAAAAATGAACCGTTTAGCCATCTTCTTCTCTGTGATATGAAGTCATGTAATTTCTCAGGAACATCAGTATGGGCTCTTGCCGTGTTCACGTACTTCAAGATCCAATCGCAACCGGCTTTACCAACCAATTCAAAACAAAGAATTCTATCCTCCGCCAAATACATATTGGCATTGAATATACCATCGTCATCTGATTTTCTCAAATCTTCACCTTTCAGGTATTGGTTCAACGGTGCCCCCAGAAGCGCTTCGTATCTATATGCACTGAAAGCTCCGGGTAGAACCGTAATGAAACCAAACACCGATTCCATGGGTTTATCAAGAATGTTGGACATTTTGTATTCAAAATTTTGTGCTGCAACTAATGGATTCAATAGGAGTCTTCCTCTTTTGCCCAAACTTGCTTTAATCTCACCACACGCACCAGCAACTGATGGATTATTAAAAGCTCTCCAAAGCTTATAAATGGCTTTTGTCTCGGGCTCTGTACCCACATCAAGTAGAACAACAACCCTTGGGTTAAGTTCCGGACAAAATGCTTGAAATGCCCAAGCATGGGAGTTGATTTTTCTTTGGTTTTTTTCTTTCAAACAGAAAACCATTTGAACAGGTATCTGATTTTCCGTTGTCAATTTCACATGATCTTTTTCCACCCTGGATATTCCCACCATTGTAGTATATTCGTAAACATGAGACACGACGGGATCATCGTTAACTTTGTTTTTCGCAAAACCATCTTGATACACACCTAGTGCACCCAATAAAGCCTTTGCCTTTGGATCTATTTTTTTTCTACCATCACTGACTATACAAACAACAACTTTTTGCCATGCATCTCTTCCCCAAGTTGATGAGTTTTTCAAAGAGTATAAATACCGTATATTTTTGAAAACACCTTTCAAAGTTCTTGCCAAATCCATTTCCGATTCATTGAACATTGTAATCACAATCAACAATTCTGTTGTTCTGGGTTTCAAATAATATCTTTGACGTAGAGAAAACATTTTTTCTTGGAATTTTGCAGGTGGGCAGGTGACTGCCTGGTATCTCATATACAAAAATTCACGATCTTTTTCAGTTAATGGAACTGTGTATCTACTTAAAAGCAGATCCGAAACGTGACAATCCAACACCAAATTACCATTAACCATTCTAACTTGTCCTATTTCTTGACCTCCCACAATTTGTTGTTCAGGTTGCAATTCTTGAATTCTTTGCTCAACTGGAACCTCTTTAACTACCACCTCGGGTTGTGCTACAACAGGTTGGGAATACTGACTGAGATAACCATCGTAAATATCATCTTCAACCACATCAGGTAACATTGTTTCGATTTCAAGACCTTCTCTACTTTCAATATCATCATCGTATCTGTTCATCTCAAATGGATTATATCTTCGTTCAAAAGTGTTGATCGGGTAATATGAATTGCTCAGTATTGGAAATGGAACAAACTCATCAACCTCGGACTCGTCTTCATCATATTCCAGCCCACCGAATAAGCTATCTACATCTTCATGGGGACTGCTCGTTCGCAGTTCTGGCATCTTTGGCGGACTTTGAAGTGATCTTCCGCCAGATGATTTCATCTTGTCCAATTCGTATGATCCTTCATCACCAAAGTCAATGAACGTGCTATTGCTGTAAGAATCACTGAATGCCGACTTTCTAACATCTGGCATCTTTCTACTTGGCGAATAGCTGTCGCTTCTCTCCGGGGAGACATGGTTGAGTCCATCTTTGGATGTTGCGCTATTATAGTTGTTGAAAAAATAATGTTGATTGGTAGGTGTGTTATGTGCACTATATTGGTTGTTATCTATCTGTGATCTAACTAACCGTTGTGGCGTTGAAGGTCCAGGTGCTGTGGGGAATCCCATCAGTCCTCCAGCATTTGCTCCAACGTCATCATGAGAGGGACGTGACGGTATGTATGATCTTCCCGGGACAGCCTCATCAGCGGACAACGTGTCCATCCATGGGTTCACATCATTGTGTTGATTTTGTCGTTGACGAGGCAATGTGCCACGGACAGGTGGGTATATATCGTCCTCTTCGGAGGACAGGCTTTCATATTCGTCATGGTATTGGGTATGATTCAAGTTGTTGTCCGAATATCCGTTACCACGTCTAGAAAAATTTCTTCCTGAACTTCTTCTCATCAAGGGTGAATGCGAGTAACGTGAATATACTATGTATCCCTTACCAATTTGTTATCAGAGAGATCAGAGCTGCTGGTTGGTGTACTCCAAGTCTCTGTTTGTGTCTTTATTGTTCAGTTGATGTAAACAAAACAAACTCGTTTGTAAACAACAAAGTTTGAGGCGGTGATGTGGCGCGCGTCGGCCTCGCTAAGGTGGCCGATTGCAGATTCAATAGATAGCTCTTGCTAATAGGTACAAGTCTCTTGAAGAACATGATCTCGTTTTGGTGGATGCAAGCAAAACCCAACTGTAGAAGCTTGGTACTTTCCGCTTCCATTGTCACTACAATATTGTTTAATTACTGGTTTTTTATATAATGTACATTGATTCAAAATAAGTAATAAAGTAACAGAAAGATCAATAAATGCAGAAAAATAGAATACAAAACCCCCCAAAAAAAAAAAAACTGGAATTACAAAATGAAATACAAAGTTATCGTTCTCAGTTTGACGATTGTTCCTATTTATGTCTGAAGTTCTTCTTCTCGGAATGACATTTCTTAACGTGTCTGAAATACGTCAAAAACTTCCTATGACCAGAATGGTTAGATAACTTGATATTTTCATAACAATCATCATAAGGACATTGAATGCATTGAACCTTGACACTCTTATTGTTGCCTTTCAACTCCGAACCAAAGAAGTGGCGTAGAGGTTGCTTGGCAAGACCTCCAGTTGTAAAGATACCGTGATGGAACATCATATGAGCACCGTAAGTTGAGCGATTCAGATCAAAGAAGTGTTCTGAATCAAGAGAGTCTGCGTATGTGAATGGACAGTATGGACAAAGACCTTCTCTTTCAACGACATGGCAAGCTCTTGTCTGCTTTTCCTGCTCATAAACTTTCAAGTATCTGAAGACTCTTGGGGTGTATGCAGTTAAGGTCTTTGATGTGTTCATCTCATAGTTCCAAATACCTTCTGGTTGAGAGCCATCTGGATTTAAGAAACATTCAACTCCAACTCCATTGAAGAATCTGAACTGTTGGAAGTCAGTTAGTGATTGAGAAAGAATCTCAGAACCTTCGTAAATGGCAACCTTATGTTTTTGAGGTGCTGGAACCATCATTGATGCTTGGTCAAGTTCTTCTTCTCCTCTGATATCGTATATAATTTGCTTAGAGTGTGGAGAAGTAAAAGTATCTTGATGACAATGGGTTAATGAGTGTGAGTGAGAGTGAGAGTGAGAATGAGAGTGAGAATGAGAATGAGAGTGAGAGTGAGAAGAATGTCTCTTTTTAGCCTTCTTTGATATTAATCGAGGTTCAATGGTGAGATTGGACTCAATAGCAATTTCAATTTGTTTTTGAAGAGCATCCAAGTCAATACTTTCTAATGGTTCTGGTTGTTGGATTTCTTTTTGAATCTCAACAGGTGTAATACAATCCATATCAAAAAACCCTTCGCACTCATTGTATGGATTATACTCTTCACTTGAACCAACGAATAATGAAGAGGCATCTTCAATTGACAAGTCAGCTTGGAGAAGAAGATTATAAGCATTTCCAGAAGGAGATGAAGCAATTTTACCAGAGCCTCTAGAAGTAGGGGTTGATTGAAGACCAGATGGTTCATTGAACAAAGGGGACTCATCATCTAAACCATAAACTTCACACTCAGTGTCTTCGTTTTGTTTGACTGAGGATTCATTTTGGATGCTACCAGAATCGAAATCATTTAGGAAAGCGTCAGCGTTGAAGTCATCTTGGTTTTCTTCATCGTTTTCAAACAATCTTTTGATTTCATCATCATCAATGTACCAACTTGACTCATCCGTTAAGGTTTGGAAGCTAGAGTCAGTGTTATCAAATTCTTCGAAAGAAGATGATGAATCAATGGCTTGATGGATATCAGCGGAGGTTAAGTTGAATGTTTGAAAGAAGAGGCTGGAGTTTGGCGAAGCACTGTCCATACTGGAATCAATTGGATTGATAATAGCGAGTGACTGTATAGACTGTGTAGTTAGCGAGTGACTAGTAAGACTTGATCTGAGTTAATTGATGAAGGTATAAGAACCTGGGATGGTTTTGTAGTGGTTGTAATCAGCAGAATGACTATGATGGCACTAAAAGAAGGATGGAGAGATTGAATCAAAAAGGGGGGAAATGGTCCAGTATTTATACACAAAAAGGTATTTGCCACCGAACGGTTTCAATCAAACGAACATGTACTGATTGATCCAGACTTAAATAGATCTTCGACTAAAACGGTAGCTTAATGAAACATTAATTGCAAAAAATGAAACGTTTACTAGTTAATTGAGCAATAAACATGATAAGAATTGATTAATTAAACCCCAAAGAAGAAGGAAGAAGAATTTGATCTAATTAAATTGTCGGCTACATGCATCAAAACTGCTATCGACTACCAGTTTTACTAACAAAAGTGATTCGAAATGGCTCGTCGACGGATATGCCAAGGCCCAGGCCCGTGCGGCGAGGGGTCCTTTTCCCAACTGGGCAATTCGACGGATAGCAGATTTGTCCCATTTTTAGCTGTTTTTTTTGACCTGTTAAGCAAAAATGCAACATTCCCTAACAAATAGGGAATTGGGGTACACATTGCACATGCTGTACATGCATGAGTCAATTAAAATTATTCCAATTTCAGACGTTTTGTTGTCTTTGTTTGTTCTACGAATTTCTCTTGAACATGATAATTTGCCGTTGAGCTGCAGGTTACTGACAAGACAAGGGCAAATGCACTTTGAGGTGCATCAATAATGACATGGAAAGGGGAAAAGGGTTTTGGGGCTCTTTACAGTTATCAGTGCTAATATTGATTCAGTCTTGCATTACCGTAAATTGTATTATTTATATTGCACTATAGAGAAGGCTCAAAGGCCTTTGTATGGCTTCAATTATCTTTATCTCACTTCAATTGAATTTGCATCTACCTATTTCTGCTATGGAGGAATATGGTTTGAGAACAAGAGGTAAACCATTCTAGTCTGTCAATTTTTAAGAGAGCTAGCAATTTGCGTATAGTAGCGGATTGCCACCGTAGAAGTAACACTAAAGAAGACTGACTGGCCTCCGATATCTTACCATATGTGGCAAATTATAAGATATTATTCACTTTTTTAAATTGATCTTTATGGATAACTTGCATACAGTACAAATCTAATTTAATGTTGCCTCTCGACAACAGTTTTGCCACAATTGATCCCAATTTAATACTCGTAACCTATTTTACAAGATATATCCATGATATTCAGATGATATCCAGATGATATGAGACAGAAAGACACAGAGCAAACAAAGAATTGATAGCAAGGTAGTTAAATGTATCAATCAACAGACCTCATTCAGGTAGCAGCTTTGAAAAGAGACATGTAGCACAAGTTCATCTGGTGTGTGCAACCACCACAGTCAAGTGCAGGCGGGAACAGTGTGCGCCACACCTGCACGCGCCGCGCGGATACGCCACTCTGAATTTGCGGTTGTCTCTTTGAGGAGAGTTTATAAATCACACTGGTTGTGCTCTCATAGTGCCGAATACAGAGTGAGAGTGGCGTTTTGATTCGAAATAACCATCAAGTAATACTAAGTTTACTCAATGACAGGCTCAAAATATTTAGAAATTCCATCCACTGGTGATAAGATTCCGATTATTGGTTTTGGCTCAGGAACCAAATGGCAATGGAAAAAAAAAGGTGAGCAAGGGGGTGCTGAGAAATCACACTCTGTTGTAGATGAAGATTTAGTCAGTGCATTAGTCAAGGCTTTGGAGCACCGGTTCATTCATCTGGACACAGCAGAGGTCTATACAACAAGAAGAGACGTCGGAGAGGCGATCAAGAGATCAAATATTCCGCGTGAACAATTGTTCATCACTGATAAATACGCCGGTCCTGAATCTTTGAAAGACGGTAAGACCAGAGGTCCCTATGACTCACTTAAAGAAGGTTTAGAATCAACAGGTCTTGATTATATCGATTTATTTCTGTTCCATAGTGAGGAACTGCCAGAATCGTATACCGTTGAAAGTGCGTGGAAAGAGATGGAGACATTGTACAAAGAAGGTTTAGTCCGCAATATTGGTGTTTCTAACCATACCGTTAAAGCACTTGAAGAAATAAAGAAAATTGGAGAGATTCAACCTGCAGTTAATCAGATTGAGTTCCATCCTTATTTACAAAACCAATCAACTGGAATCATTAACTACTGCAGAAAGAATAACATCTTGATCGAAGCTTATGGGCCTTTAACTTCACTTATCAGAGCACCAGGTGGCCCACTCGATTCTGTTATTGAAAAATTGGCTGAAAAGTATGGGAAGACAACCAGTCAAATTTTACTGAAATGGGTTCATAAACAAGGTATCGTTACAATTACAACAACATCAAATGAGCAAAGATTGGATGAAGTTCAAGATGTTTTGAATTTTGATATTTCAGATGAAGACGTGTATTTGATTACCAAGATTGGTGATTCCCATTTCCATAGAGCATTCAAGATTCCTCCATTACCTGAGTTTGACGAAGCTTTGATTACAGAGCGTGGTTTGAAAGTTGAGGCGTGAATATATATTTTTAGTAGTGATGATGCAATGAGAAAGTATCATGTGTCCTTCATTTGGTTAGTTGTGGTCATATTTCACATTGCAGCTGCTACTGATTTACATCTTTGATAAATTTACCGATTGTTTGGATGGTTCTATTTAAAGACTTGTGGTACTTAGTTTCGATAAATACATGATAAGCGGATCATCAATAAATTGTAAAGGTAATATGAAAACCAGTAAATCACCACTCACAGCAAACTGGTGTATAGGTGAAAAGAATCGAAGTCCAACTAAGTACCCTCTACTTCAAGAACTCATTGCTCATGGGAATAAAAGCAATTATCAGAAAACTCCGAACCTTGTTGGCTCACACCGTTTGCTGTATCGCTTGTTAAAAAACATGAAGCAGCAGTTGATTAGAGCTATATCAGCTAACAACAATTCAGTGCTTGATGTTGCTACTGCACACTCCGAACTCAATGAATAAGTTTTGTTACTGCTACTCATCGTTTTATAAGAAATACTTCAACTGACGTAATGTTCAACTTTTCTTTCTGAACTCGTTGGTACAAAGGCGATTTCTTTCCCAAAGAGGAAAGTCGGCAAGAATTGACAATGGCGGAGATTGGATGCCGAGCGATAAGTTTTCAAAGACACAAGCTTATGACCTTCTGGTTTGGGTCCTTCTGTCTAGTTGGATGGGAGTTCAGCAATCTATATTTAAGTGAAGATTAGGCTAGCACCCATTGATAATGTTCATACAATCAAGTCTCGCTAATGCACGGTGCAAAGAATGCAAACGCAGAAAGAAAAGATGCGATAAGAGGCCAACCGATACAAAGTGTATATTTTGCACAAAGAAAGGTATTGATTGTACCATCAACGATTTTGAAATAGTAAACTATAAGGACTTAATGATCACCAAGAGGAGAACCAAGGTAGCTGAAACCAAAAATAGAGAAGTTTTAAAAGGTGACCATTTGTTTGTTAGAGGTGTTCCGATTATCCACTTGCCGATTCGTTCTTTGGATGACTCCTCCGGAACGCCCACCATCCACGAATATACAAAACGCATAAACGTATACAATGATGAAAGCATAGTTGATAGTTCATTTTCTCTTTTTGATTTCATGCTATCTGGTACAAGGGTTCAGTTCGTGGATTCTACCATTTGCGACGTTGAGAAAGACAGGCAAAAAATAGCAACGGCAAACTTTGATTCCAGAAAGAACGACGCAATAAATTTACTCAAGTCACAAAATCAGGTGGTACCAATAAAAGGAAACAAGAAACATTGTAAAAAACTGTTGCATGCTTTATCGTGCTCTTTGGATGATGTTGATTTGGAAGTTGATATGGATAATATCAAAAATGTGATATTCATTGCAGAGGCAGCAGTTACAAAGGAAGTTGAAGGTGAGAAGTTTGTGAACTTACCAAGTTTCATTGACAAATCTCTTTCGGATACGCTGTTCAACCATTTCTGTACTGTGGCTAGTTTCAATCCTACTCCATCAGAGCAGAAGATTAGTTTTTTGAAGGTTTGTCTACCTCTAATATTCGGAAACATTACAGTCCTCAAATGTGTTTTACTGCTTTCTTATTATCACCTCGTGAATTCAAATGACAACGTGGAGCTGTCAAAACTGAAAGACGATATGTATGGCATGCACGTGGAAATCCTTAATGAGGTGAAAGAAAGACTCTCTTACTATACTTCTGTGTGTTGCGATCATTCTTTATTATGCCTATATTTACTATTAACAATCGAAACGGTAAATAGTGGTCGGATGGTTTTATGGAAAAAACTACAAAAGCTTGCACAGACGATGATATCTTTGAGAGGAGGTGTTGAAAATCTCTCATCTACTCTTACTGGACAATGTCTAATGAATCTGATGAGTATTCAGCTATCCATCTACTCGCATTTGGATATGGATGGCGAGCCGGTCACGTTTCATGATCTTTTACACATCTTAAACCAAAAGGGAGATGTTCATTTTTATGATAATTTTAATTTCAGACACTGTTTGACTTTGTCAGACTTGAAACCGGTACTGGAAATTTATGGCCATATATCAATTATTCAGCGTTTGCTTCTTCTTTGCTATGAATCGCACCTTGAAACAACTACTGGAGAAAATATCTTCGATTACACATCTATAAGCAGTCAAAACACGAGAAAGGTACTACAAGATGCGGACGAATTGGAGGGGAAAATCATAGATGTTGACGTCTCCCTATCGGAAGGCATTTCTGAATTCCATCGGGCTCAGATGACTTTTGCAATGCGTGCATCTATCCTATATCTGTATCAAACAGTCTATAAGCAAACGTCCATATCACCCAAGACTGTTCTTTGTACGAAAGAACTAATCCCCGAGATCAACAATATATTCGATATTTTCGAAACCTTGACGCAGCAGGAGATTGACGATTCGACAATCTTATCGCTACCGATGTTTTGCCTTGGGATCGACTTATTATCGAGAGAGGTTAGAGATTGGTACATTTCCAAATTGCAAGAACTGTACAATAAAACAAAAAGGAATATGATCCAGACCGTGATGTTCTTGCTGCGCAAGGTCTGGCATCTGAATAAAGATGGCAATTCCTTTGTTGATTACATTGCACTTTCTGATTTATACTCTAGTTATGTGTCATTTTCGTGCTGAATTTGTTGAGTAAAATTATATCGAAACTCAGATTTTGCCATCCTATTTTACTTATTAGTAGCTTTTTTCCAAAACAATTCAGAAATGCAAGTTCAGAAAGAAATCAAAAACCTAAAACACGAACAATACATATAAACTCGAGTCTAAATCTCATATCTAAAAGCTGGATTCAGTTGATCAGTCAAATCACCAAAAGATAAATGTGCTTCGTCTCCCTTGAATCCTTCCTTAGCTGCAGCGTCTTTCTTTTTATTTCTGTGGATATAAATACCAAGTAGCAAAATCTGCGCAACGAACGTAAGAACATATGTACCAACCATCATTTTCTTAGCAGTAAAGTAGATTGGAGCTTCGGTTCCTTTGAAAGCTTGAGGACCAATCATATTTCCTACACAGAATCCGATCAGAAATGTAGTATTAGCAGTAATTTTCTTGGTATGACCAGTGACATTAGATGAGACGATAGAACTCATACAAGCCCAACTTGCTGTGGTTAAATAGGATAAGAAGTAACCTGTTAGCTTTGCTGCTTTTTCTGGAGCGTACCCTAGCAAACAGATACCAAGATAGACGATAATGTTGATAATGATACCCGTAGATAATCTGCTTGGAATAAGGAATCTGTTAACGTATGCGAAAAATAATGGGAACACAATATCGATACCACTACCAACCATATTCAGTAACAATGTTTGACCTGTAGGAAATCCAAATTGATTTTTCAACAATATAGAACCAAAGTTACCAATGGAACCATTAGTGATACCGTAACCCATCATGTATATGAAGAAAAGATAGATACATGGATCCATGATGGCTTCTTTTAACTGAGCTATTTTGAAAGTTTTATTTCCGAAACCACTTCTGTTCTTTCTGATTCTCTCAACTGCATAGGTCTTTTCCTCTTCGTTTAAAAACCAAGCATTGGTTGGAATATCAGGAATGTGTAAAAACGAAAGCATACCAAAAAATATGGTTATGACACCTGTCACTATATACAACAATCTCCAAGGGGCAAGAGAGAATGAATCTTGATGTGTGTAGAAACCGTATGCAATACCGGAACCAAGCATTGTACCGAACCCTTGCAATCCTAACCAGACACCACATCTGATATATTGCTCCTCCTTTTTGTACCATTGGGAAGTCATGATCATATATGCAGGATCCATGAATGCTTCAAACAAACCCAACAATGTACGACAAAGCAAAAATGTGGGAGACGACTGACACGCACCATGACAGCAAATGATAACACCCCAGGAGACAACAGCAAATGACAACACTTTGGACAAAGGAAACCTTTGTAGAAGCATATTAGCAGGATATTCAAAAAACATGTAACCTAAGTAAAAAGCACTGGCAACCCATGAATAGTCTTTCGTGGTCATATTCAAATCGGTTTTCAAACCAATAACCGACGCGTACGAGTTGGTGGCCTTATCCATCAATTGGCACGTCATCAAGATACACATCATTGGCAAGATATACATGTCAATTTTGCGAACCAACTTTGCTTCTTTTATAGGGTCTAACTCCAAACCTTCGGTGGATAATCCCAGTTCATAAGCTTCATCAACGTCTCTTAGTTCTTCTTTTGAGAGAACCTCTGTGAGTTTAATTTCAATATCACCTTTCTTTTCATCAGAGAACGACATATTGTGCGAGACCTTGTAAGTAATACTTGTGATGCAAGTACTAATCCTGGATGATCAAGAGAAATCAAGGATTGTGAGGTGGAATTTGATCCTGTTATATATATCCAGGGGAAGCGAGAGATAAGGTTGATGGTTCTTTATCAATATGAAATCGTTATCTTGCAGGTGAAAGTTTTCATTATCGAGGAAGGAAGTGTAACATTGAAATGGCGGAATATCCAAATTAGAGGCCAGCAAACAATAGATTAGACGATCTACCCTTTCCAGCTGTCCAAGAGATGGTAGATAATTCGTTGTGATTACCGAAGAAAAGGCGATAAACAAAATGTCGACCAAATTTCCTAATCGGGCAAAACCAGCGACATGGCGCTCAATTTGGAATCACCGAATCCGATATGTTCAACACATCAAACCACACTTTTCTTAGCCCCACTCAGTCAAGGAGGATTAAATCTTCCATTTATAAAAGGCCCCAATTATTGGATGGAGAACCAGAACCCAGGAGAGCTTGTTTCCAATTTTCTGAAACTCTTTTAAGCTCTTTAAATACTCTTCTTTAGATTACTACTACGTCTTTGTTTGTCACTATCTAGACAATAATGACAGAATTGAAGAAAGACTCAAAGATTATCCTAGTTGGTGCTGGTGTTTTTGGTCTATCCAACGCATTACATCTATCCAAAAATGGGTACACTGATATCACAGTGTTTGACAGGTTAGATTTCAATGCAAATAACTACACCTTATTGAAAGGAGCCGATACTGCATCAGCTGATATCAACAAGATTTTCAGAGCCCAGTACGCGGAGAAGAAACACTATCAAGATTTGGCATTTGAAGCATTCAAGGTTTGGCAACAATGGAACCATGATATTGAATTGTTACCACCCAATGAAGCTAAAAAATACACAAACTTGAGACTTCTTGATTTGTGTGGGATGCTGAGATTGGATGATGAAGTTGGATGGGAAGAAATCGCCTCAAGAGATAACTTTCAAAAGGAAGGATTGGGTTCTTTGCGTTTTGATATCAATAATGAAGATGATCTCAAAAGAGCCTTTGCATCTGGTTTTGGACCGAAGCTCGAGTTTGCTCTAAATTGGAAAAAAACGGTGATTCCAAAGATGGAAGGTGCGTTTGATTCAACATCTGGTGTTTTGTACTCCTCCAGAGCATTGCAATACGCCAAGTATCTATGTGAATTGAATGGAGTCAAGTTTATTTTGGGTGGCGACAAAGGTACATTCAAAGAGTATATCTATGAGGGTGACGATGACTTGAAAGTTGTGGGTATTGTCACAAAGGATGGTAAGAAACACCATTCGGAGTTGGTTGTTGTCAACTGTGGTCCATGGTCAACCTCCTTAGTCCCTGAACTATCTGGTATCAATGAAGGAACAGCAGGTAACATTTTGATCTGTAAAATTCCCGATAATCGTAAAGATTTGAAAGCCAAATACAACATGAAAAACTTTCCAATATGTGGCTGGAAAACAGGTCACTCTAGAGAACATGATTATATGGGTGGGATGTTCATGTTTCCATTGCTTGAGCCTGAGGGTTACATGAAAATAATTGTTAGACAGACAAAATACACCAATCCAACAAAATTGAGAGATGGAAGAGTTGTTTCAATTCCAAAAACAGCAAACAGCAGCCCACCTTTCTCCACTTTACCAAAGCATATCGTGTCACAGGTTGACAAATGGTTGAACAAGTTCTTTCCAGATTTGGCAGATTTGCATTGGGAAAGTAGAATATTGTGGTACACTGATACAATCAATAACGATTACATCTATGATTTTGTTCCAAACAAGAAGGGCCTTTTTGTTGCATGCGGTGGTTCCGGCCATGCTTTCAAAATGCTTCCTGTGTTAGGCCAGTTTTTAGTTGACAAGATTGAAGGTCGTAAGAACTTGTACACTGAGCTTTTTGCATGGAGAGATCCAAAGGACTTTGACACGGATCCTAATGGTTTGAAAGAGGGATTAGAAGGTAAAAGAGTCTACGAAAAGCAGATTATTGCTCGCTCTGAAGATTATAACTTCAAACCAAAAGCTTGTTTGTAACTTTTCCACATTATTCTGATTAATTTGATATAACCTAGTGGTTTATTTTTTGTAAAAAAGTTTAATTTACTTATTTGAAATAAATAACTATTTTCAATCTAAAAAACAATTTACTATTCCGCGTTATAAATTTGGTGCTTAAAGGAGGTAACACAATTATCTAAAGGTTTTCAACAAATGTTGTAAATCTCTAAATGTGATCAATCTAACTAACTGCATATCAGATAATCAACACTGCTTATCATATTCGTCTGCCCAAAATGCAGACTGAAGAAGAAACACCCCCCTGAATAGAGAGGGAGTTTGCTAGCCGAGCTCTTGCCGCTTTTGTCGCAAGAAAGTGGAGCTTCTCATCGCAAGTATTTCCTAATTGGGAATACACACATTCTATCTGTTATGGCACCTTTGGGGAAAAGTCTCCCAAAAGACACATTCTGCCGACGAGTTCAACTTTATGGATGGCAATTCAAAAAGGCCAACCTTCATTTAAGTGAAAAAGGATGGAATATATAGAGGAATGCTCTAAAGGCTATTGTTGACCTACACTAAAAGGTGATACCACGAAGGAATTGTTCAACATGGAGTCATATAAGGATATTATTATTGTTGGTACCGGTGTCTTTGGTATCTCTACTGCAATATCCTTGGGTGAAAGATACCCAAACATTACTGTGCATGTTATTGATAGATTCGAACCACCAGTGCCAGATTCAACATCGGTGGATACCACCAGATGCATTAGAGTTGACTACAAAGACGAGACCTACTACAAGTTGGCCTTGGAGTCGATGAATAAAATCAAAGCAGATCCAGACATTTCTGAATTTTTTCATCAGACTGGTATGTCTTTTATTTACGATGGTAATCATGACAAATGGGAGAATATTTACTTAACAGGTAAAGAATCTGCCGAGAAGTGTAATGAAGGAGATGCTGATATGATTGTGTCTTATGATAACCATGAGGAAGTGTTCAAAAGAATTCATGGAGACAATTCTGCCCCAACTGACAAAGATTCCTTGGAAAGACCTACTTGGTGGAATATTGGTTACACTAATCTTGCCAATGGATTCATTGATGCTGAAAAATCGATGAAATGTTACTATGAAAGGGCTAAAAAGTTCAAAAATATTAAGTTTGTATTCAAGGAAGTGGCAGAGCTAGAATATTTTCCATCTTCGAAAAAGTTTAAAGGTGTTCGTTTTGTCAATGGCGATACATTAACAGCTGATTTGATTATCGTTGCTGCTGGTGCCTGGAGTTGCAAGTTGGTTAATCTTGGTGGAGTTTCCAAGAGTAGTGCAATCGAAGTGGCGTGGTACAAAGTTACACCCGAGGAAGAGGAGCAATGGAAAAACATGTCCATCACTACCAATTTATCCACTGGTATCAATATCTTCCCTCCATATAATGGAGAAATTAAGACATTGAGAAGATCAGCAGGCTATAAAAATACTTTGAAGGTGAAAAACCCTGATCCAATGGCTACTGATGAACAATTGATTTCATATCCAAGAACTTTGATGGATAATCCCCAGGACTGGATTCCCAAAGATGCAGAAATGGCCATCAGAACAAACTTGAAAGAGATAATGCCCTCTTTATATAAGAGACCATTTGACAGAACAAAGTTGTGTTGGTTAACACAAACTCCTACTGCTAATTTTATTATTGATTATCAGCCAAATACAGAGAATGTTGTCTTGGCCACCGGTGGTTCTGCACACGCTTGGAAGTTTGTTCCTATCCTAGGTGATAAAGTTGTTGACTTCATGGAGGGAACTCTAGATCCCGAACTAGTTGCAAAATGGAGCTACAAGGAAAAGCTGAATGTTGATGGTGATAATGGGAGTGCTCCACGAATGACTGGAGACGCACAAGAACTGAAAGACGTTGTCCGGAACTCTGAGGACCTTGAAGATTTTGCAAGCCTTGCTATCTGAGCTAGTAGAAACCATACGCTTTGTTTGTATTCAAAAGAACCTATGTATTATCTCATCAACTATTGTAGAACTCAAGTAGTCCATTGGTAGACAGACACACACCTTTGCACGCGCCCAGATCAGGAATATTTACCCGGCCGTGCTATCGCCATAGAAAAATTTAACGTGGTCCAAAACAAAACAAACCATCTTCAATGGGAAGATCAAGGCACTGGATGAAGGGTGGTCATTGAGGTGGTAACAGACACATATTCCAATCAACAAAGTTCAATAATAGGTCATGTCTTTTCATTTTGGTCAGGTGCTAGGGTCAGATTCCGCCAAGTCGGATTCCAAGACAGACTTCAAGCTGGAAAATTCAGAGCTTCAAAAGAGACGAGCTTTGAGCAGAACCAGACCTCAACTCAACTCTAGATACACCACCAGCACAGCAAATGCATCATATTTTCAACCTAGATCTAATGTGCCAATTGCTTCACAATCCAATCAGCTATCAAATGATCAATCCGAATTGTTCCACAGAAAACTCAACATTCTTCCTTTGTCAACCACCTCTCCGCTCACTTTTGCATCGCAATGTGTCGTCAGTGCAATCCAAAAGGATAACAACGTTGTTTCTTTGACAGAGGTTCAATTCAAGTCTCCAATTGACAACTATAACAACATTGAAAGCGAATCACTCGGTCCATTCTCAAGATTCGAAAAAGCAGAAGATCATTTGATCCCCCACAGAATTTTCCAGGAATACAACAGTCTGGATTGTATATCAAATATGGGTGTCCTACCTGAGATAAAAAGAGTCTGGTTGTCAGTGAATAACAAATTGATTATATGGAATTATCAAGCGGCAACGCATGAACAAGAATATTTCACGATAGATGAATTCAAACAGTCAATATTAACCGTTCAATTAGTCAAACCTAAACCTAAAGTGTTTGTCGAGTCCGTCAATTATCTCTTGATTGTTGCCACGTCCACTGATATACATATTTTGGCCGTTGAATATAACGACCAAAAGCTCGAGATAGCCGACACAAAGATGCATGTTCCTACTCAGGGATTACTGGTGAATAAGTTTGTCACTTTTGATGGTACCAATGAAATCCTATTCACTGGTATTGGAGATTCTGAAAATATTTGGAAATTGTCATACTCTAATGCAGATGAATGGTTTCACAGAAATTGTGCCAAAGAATGTCTAACAAAGTCCAGTTTTTCAGCTGTGGTTCCTGGTTATAATGTCTTACAAAAGATTCCTGGTTTCAACTTGTTGACTAGTGATGTCAGTGAAAAGGCTAAACTAGAAACAACCATTGAGCTTAAAATTGATCAGTCAAGAAATATATTGTACACGTTGTCCTCAAAATCCATTATCAGAGCTTACAAATTAAAGATTGAAAACGGTAAAGTTGTATTGGGAGCAAAGATAATAAAGAGACCTTTCGACTTGTTAAGAGAGTTGTCAACAACTGCTATAAATTTACAATCACCTTTGCTAGCAAAGAATGAGCTAAAGATAGTTAACGTGTTTCCTGTTAGCTCTGCGGAAAATGCGAATCTATTCTTGGTAGCCGTGACGAACTCAGGATGCAGATTTTTCATCAATGGTAGTACTATGTACGGCGAGAGATTAGCATTGACTACATCTTTTGTTAAGTTTCCACCACCTGACTCCCAATTCAACGAAAAGATCAGAAAACTCAAAGAGCAGCAACTAGAACAAGAACAAGACTTTATCAATAGTGGAATGATTAATTCCAATAGTAACAGTGCTCTTGGAAGATCAATCACTAAGAGTCCGATCACTGCAACAATAACCATCCAGGATGTGAAACAAGCACAAGAATCATCAAAGCTCTTGAAAGATTTGAGGAGTACTTTGATAATCTCTCCAAATATTTTCATTGGGTATACCGAAAGCGGGAAACTAGTGAGCTCAACTCCGGATTACGGTATATTAAAAAAATCGGAACAATACATCGAAGATTTCGAAGAACTAGAGACATTACCAAAGGTTCATTCCATTGTTCAGTTGACCCCAAGTTTCAATCCAACAAACACCCCAAGAGGATATTGTAATGTATTTGCTTCCCAATATACAGCTACTCCTTTGGAATTTGCCGTGCTGACTGGAGCTGGAATAAATATTTATAGATATAGAACACCTGATTTGATTCTCGAAGATTCTTTGGAAGAAAAAACATTTTCTGAATTCTCTGACAAGTATGGATCGGAAGAAGCTTGTTCTACTTCATTATACTTGGCCTGTAAATATGGCAAACCTGATAATTTTAAGAATCTGGCTACAAAGTTTTTCATCACCGGTGGAAAAAATCCAAAGTTGAATAAGAATTTGCATGCAATGATAGACAATGTGGAACTAAGTGATAGATTTTATGCAACTGTGATATTGGTTTCCAGATTGGTGAGAAACTTTTGGAATAAAGAAGCGTTCAAGTTGACGCCAGACGTGAAATTTAATAAGAGTGGTTATGTTGATGTTGAATCCATTAAGAAATTGAAAGATACAAATGTTGTTTTATCTGGAATTAATATTTCAAAAAGTGAACTGGAATATTTCTTATGCTCCTTATTGATAATTATAAACTTTTTGGAGGAAAACAAGAAAACCATTCCAGGTTTAGGGGCATCATCATACCAATTTGAAAATGATAAGGAATCGGAGATCTGTTTCCAGGCAGAGCAGATTAGTTTCACCGCGTTGCTGAAATTCTTAAGTACCTTGAAAGAAGGCCTATCATTTTTATCTATTCTACTGGAAGATGATGAACCTTCCACTGCAAAGAACTTCGAAACCATCATGTCATTCCTCTCTGTCCAAGCCCAAGTTGATTTAAGTTGCTTGACCTTTGGCGAGTTTTTGACTTCCAGTAATCCTTACGTGTCTTCTTTGGTGAAAGATATTTTATGCTCTGTTATAAATAAGAGCATTGCATCTGGAAATTCTGTCGAACTAGTTGCTACTACATTACAAGAGAAATGTGGCTCGTTCTGTTCTACAGATGATGTTATAATATTTAGAGCTATTGAGAGTTTGAAAAGAGCCAAAGATTGTGCTAACAACAACTTTACTGAAAAGAAGATCCAGAATCTTGAGATTGCCACCAAACTTTTGGAACAGACTAAGGATGCTTTAAGCTTGGAGACTATCACCGATTGTGCTAATATCATGCTACAGTTGGATTATTACGTTGGTGCGATCCAATTTCTTTTAAATATTGCCGGCACATCTGAACAGGGAAAACTGGCACTTCAATATGATTCTGAAGGATTTCAAAATTCCTTATCGAAGGATGATCCAAAGAAAATTGCTTACGAAAAGAGAATCAAGCTTTATGGGTTAGTGTTTCAAATTTTGGTTGATATTGACGAAAAGGCCATTTTGAGCATTGAATATGCTACTGATCAAACAAGCTTGAACACAGACAAAGCGCAACCGGCTGTATTTGTTGGACCTAATGGACAATTGACCAACCAATACTCTCAATTGAGGGATCAAAGCTATGAGGCATGCTTGAATGTCAAAGATAAACTATTTCATTATGAGTTTTATAAATGGTTCATTGCCAATGGAATTGGAGAGAAGTTGTTAGAGATCGAAACTGTTTACATTTTAGATTTCTTGAAAGATTATTCAGCAAAGGATTTAGAAATTGCCAAATTTTTGTGGCTATACTATTCCAGAAGGGAACAATATTTTGAGGCAGCCAAAACCTTGTTTGAGTTATCGCTTTCATCATTCCAGATTGATTTGGCAAACAGAATCCAATTTCTTTCCAGAGCCAATGGTTTCTGTAATGGTACCTCACCATCCAACGTTGACCAGCATGTTGTTCAGTTATCGTCTCAAATTATTGATTTGATGAGCGTTGCCAATTTACAAGACGAGCTCTTACTTACAATCCTACAGGACAAGAGGATCGGAGAGTTGGCAAAGCATAATGCTTTGAGCGATTTGAATGGATCCATTTTGACAATCAGTGATTTATTCAACGATTTCATTGACCCACTAGGTTACTACGAATTGGCATTGATTACATTCAAGGTTTCTGATCATAGAAATCCAGAAGATATTCTAATAAAATGGGAGTCTCTATTGAACAAATGGTTTGTTGAATATGATAACAAAGAAGGAGATTCATCGAGTGAGCCATTTTACTCTGAGCTTTGTAACAAATTTGTGCTAATCGGAGCAAGGTTAAGTGATTCCGATGCATTGTTACCACTATCTGACATATTACAACTTTTGGTGAAGTATTGTTACAGTAGTGAATTCTCAAAGAAGAACACTCCAAGTGCCGGTTTGATAGTGAGCACGTTTATCAAATCTGCAACCAGTTACAGCAAACTCTATTACACATTGAGAGAATTAATTGAATCAACGAATTATGAATTATTTGATGGTTACTCCAAGTATTTAAAGGCGGAGATGGTTTATTTGATTGAAACGTGGTATAGAAACGATAAGAGAATAAGAGATATCATCTCGAATGATACCGTTAGAAATTTGAAGAATTATTCCACTGACTCTGATCCTATCTACGAATATATTAAGAGCACTGGAAATCCATTATGATTATGATTAGAAGCATCGCATATATTCTCCTTTCAGTTCCTTTTGAACTGATAAAACTGTATTATATATTATAATTTTATTACTATAGAAAAGTGGATACTTTGAAGAAAAGAACGGTAAAAAGATTTAAGCCAGATAATGAGATTACAGGTCAGTCAAGAACGATCACATCATGACTTTTAGTGATGTCTTTTTTGTTATCACTCAAGTTTCTCTTCTTCACGATTTGGTCATTGAGATTCTCTTCATCGCTCAGTATCTCAATAACATCTCTTTTAATGTTATTGGTTGACATTTCCCCATTCGCTGACTGGACAGAGTCTCCTTCTTGCTGATTTGCAATGGATGGCAGTACCACACTCCCATCATCACGATGATCATCAATTTCCTCCACCTCTGTATAATCATTGATTGCCTCACCCTCCCTGTCGTCTTCAAGAAGCTCATCATCCGAAGGTACCAACTCCATGATATCATTATCTGGTTGTTCAGAGGGACAACTTTTACTATCCTTATACCTCCGTTCAGCAGCCTCTCTTACGAGATCTCTAATGGACTTACCCTTAAGATGATTTTTATCATTAGACTGAAGTGTTCCAAGTTTGGCAGTCTTTGATACGTATTTTACTTCACTTAATTTTTTGAGACGAGCATCACGTATATTAGTGATGGTACGACCAACGGCACCACTTCCTAGGGTGTTGTTTTCGGATAGATACCCCGTGGCACTATAACTTCCCTTTGCCTTCACTTCGTAATACTTGTCGGTAAGCTCATCCAACAATTTGTAGAATCTATTATCGTGCGGACCAAATTTGTTATGTGTGAGTTCGTGTAGCATTGTTCCAATTAGATCGTCCATTGGTAGGAAAGTGTTTTCGTTGAAAGAAGGCCTGAGTCGAATGCAAATCTTGGCACCGTAGTTGACATTCAAGCCTAACAGGTTGGGGTTCTTTGGGAACATTTCACACAACAATCCCACTTTGTACCCAAAATGTGACATTATAGGGGCCACCAAGCTGGCAAGCTCATGTAGTATGTCCAATGCCAGGTCCTTTGACTGCATCTTCGTTAGAGATGCGATCTTGGATATCAAGGGCGTTGGTGAACGTCTTTCTGGTTGTTTTGGGGCAACTCGTTTCTTTCTTTTCTCATATGATTCATTAGCATTTACCACCATGACTATATTATGGCATCTTTTCTGACTTGTTGTTGTTGTTGTTGAGGTATGGGACACCACCAAGCAATTACACACAGTTGAAAATGATAACGCGGAAACCGAAACGAAACCAACAAAAATGTGTCAAAGAATCAGTTGGCTGTGAGCAACCAGTGATTGGTAATCCAGTTGCTTGAAGGTAAATCACACAATGTCTATCTGAAGTGAATCTTCCAGGTATCGGGGCAAACCAATTTTGCAACTCTGGAGGGACAGAGGAGGAAGTCGGATCACTAGCAATTACAAATCAAGTCCAAAGTGTGCTGCCTCAACGACAACCAAAGTGATTAGTAATTCACCCGTCTCCATCGCGTATAAAACCTGGTGAGTTCCCTATCTCTTTGGAAACTTGGACACGTTCATCATTGGCATCCTAGTACTTCAGTGTGTATCAATTGAACCCTCTTAGTCACATATAGAAAGAATTTATAGCAAGCAAAATGACCATCAAGTCTCTGTCCCAAACTAATCTGTTCAAGCCAATCAAGGTGGGTGAAGTTGTCCTACAAAACAGAACAGCGTTTGCTCCAACCACTCGTTTCCGTAACACCAGTGACTTTGTGGCCACCAACATCATGAAGGACTACTATGAAGCTAGAGCTGAGAATAATGGTGGATTACTGATTACTGAGGCCACCTTTGTGTCCCCTCAAGCAGGTTTATATCCACATGGTCCAATGATCTACACCACTCAACAGGCTAAAGCTTGGAAAGAAATCGTTGACGCAGTCCATGCCAAATCAAGTTTCATTGCAGTCCAATTGTGGCACTTAGGTAGAGTTGGTGTCCCATCAATGTTGAAAGATCAAGGTTTGCCATTATTGGGACCATCAGCCTTGTACCATAGTGAAGAAGCCGAGAAGAGTGCCAAGGATGCTGGAAATGAATTAAAGGCTTTTACTCTAGAACAAATTGACCAGTTGAAGAAGGATTTCGTTCATGCTGCAAAGAATGCAATTGAAGTTTCCGGCTTTGATTTTATTGAAATCCATTCTGCTCACATGTATACATTAGCCCAATTCATCGACATTGCATCCAACAAGAGAACTGACAAGTATGGTGGCTCAATTGAAAACAGAACAAGATTGACCTTAGAAGTTGTTGACGATTTGATTGAAGCTGTTGGTGCTGAAAAAATCGGTATCAGAATCTCACCTTATGCCGAATTCCAAGGTGGATCAGGTGCTTATAGTAAAGAGATGCATCCAATTGCACAGTACGCATACCTTTTCTCCGAGCTAGAAAGAAGAGGAAAAGAAGGTAAGAGACTTGCATATGTTCACACTGTCGAATCGAGAATGGCTTTAGGTGGTGATGTTACTGAAGGTCCTGAATTTTCAACTGAGTGGATCAGACAAATTTGGAAGGGTATTCTGGTCACCGCCGGTGGATTCTTGCATCAGAAGAACTACTTGAGTTTGAGAGAAGCTGTGGATCAGGATGATAGAACCATCATTGCCTTCAGTAGATACTACACATCAAACCCTGATTTGGTTAGTAGATTAAAGAATGAGCAAGAGTTAACGCATTATGACAGAGCCACCTTATATGGCCATGATAACAATGGTTACAACACTTGGGGTAAGTTTGGTGAGGATAATGCTGATATTGAAAGTAAGGTTGCCAAAAAAGAGGTTGTCCCTCTTGCATAGATTAGAGATTTGGTGAATCGGGTTTTAATAATTTTTTCGTGGTCTTGGTTTGTTTGTTTTTCAGCTATTTTACAATGATTTTTTGAATTTTATCCTTATTTGACGGCTGGTTGTTGAGATATCATTGAGATACACTTTTTTTTGTTTTAGGATGCTTTTGTTATATATTACTTATCAATACTTTGGTCAGAATAGAATAATTTGTTTTTGGCTTATCATGTCGGAGAATTGGCAGCATGTAACTCATTAGAATACCATTGACGGAGAACTTAGAATGGTAACGCGGAAAGCATCGAACGCACGGTTAATGTGTCAAACATCCAAACACGGCAAGCAAGGGCTTATTGTTAGTCCAGCCGATAATATATATAAGATGTACTGCATATGTTGATTCTGAATAGACTTCAAAACCAATGCCACATAGCAGGTAAGGCTATAGTTCAAAAACTAACAATGAGAGATCAACTTGTGCAAAATTTGCAGCTCATCTTCGCAACTGATTAGTAATTCATCTCCATCGCATATAAAAGCAACTTGGCTCCCTCCCATCTGCACGAAACCATGATTTGAGATTTCTACTTCTATCTGTAAATAGTATACATACCAATTACAAAATGACCATCACCCCACTATCTGAAACAAACCTTTTCAAGCCAATCAAGGTTGGTGAAGTTGTTCTGCAAAACAGAGCAGCATTTGCTCCAACCACTCGTTTCCGTAACACCAGTGACTTTGTGGCCACCAACATCATGAAGGACTACTATGAAGCTAGAGCTGAAAACAATGGTGGTTTACTGATCACTGAAGCCACTTTTGTGTCCCCTCAAGCAGGTTTATACCCACACGGTCCAATGATTCAGACCACCCAACAGGCTAAAGCTTGGAAAGAAATCGTTGACGCAGTCCATGCCAAATCAAGTTTCATTGCAGTCCAGTTATGGCACTTAGGTAGAGTTGGTGTCCCATCAATGTTGAAAGAGCGTGGTTTACCATTATTGGGACCATCCGCATTGTACTCCGATGAAGCTGCTGAAAAGGGAGCCAAAGAAGCCGGTAATGAAGTTCAAGCATTTACCTTAGAACAAATTGACCAGTTGAAGAAGGAGTTCATTCATGCTGCCAAGAATGCAATTGAAGTTTCCGGCTTTGATTTTATCGAAATCCATTCTGCTCACATGTATACGTTATCCCAGTTCATCGACATTGCCTCGAACAAGAGAACCGACAAGTATGGTGGATCAATTGAAAATAGAACAAGATTGACCTTAGAAGTTGTTGACGATTTGATTGAAGCTGTTGGTGCTGAAAAGATCGGTATTAGAATCTCACCATATTCTGAGTTCCAAGGTGGATCAGGTGCTGATAGTAAAGAGATGCATCCAATCGCTCAGTATGCATACCTCTATTCCGAATTAGAAAGAAGAGGAAGAGAAGGTAAGAGACTTGCATATGTCCATACTGTTGAGTCAAGAATGGCCGAAGGTATTGATGCTTTAAATGGTCCGGAATATTCAACTGAGTGGGTCAGACAAATCTGGAAGGGTATTGTGGTCACTGCAGGTGGATTCTTACACCAGAAGGATTACTCCAACTTGATCGAGGCAGTTGATCAAGATGATAGAACCATTGTTGCATTCAGTAGACATTTCACCTCCAATCCTGATTTAGTTAGCAGACTGAAAAATGGTCAAGAGTTAACCCATTATGAGAGAGCCACTTTATATGCTCATGACAACTATGGTTACAACACTTGGGGTAAGTTTGGTGAAGAGAACGCTGATGCTGAAAGCAAAATTGCCAAAAAGGAGCTTGTTCCTCTTGCCTAAATAAGAGATTTGTTGATTCAAATTCTGCGATGATTTCGTTGAGTTTTTGTTGTTTATTTTTGTTAAAGATTTGGATAGAATATAATAGATTAATTTTGAGACTTTTTGTTTAATACTTGGCGTAACTAGAATAAGTGCCCATCATATGGCAGAGGATTTACTTTCCAGAAGGTAATGCTGAAGAAATAACGGAGCGCAGGGGGAACTTATTCACACCATTTCTCTACTGGACACTTTCGATACGGAAATCTGAGTATATGATTCTATGGAAGCCAATTGACTAACTAAATTACAAGAACAATTAGGCTGTTGTTTACACAAAAAACACAGAAGTCTATTAGGAATATAAAAAACATGCAGTAGTACATCTCAACGTAGTACATTTCAATCAAACCCTGGTCATCTAAATACCCCTGTTAAATTCAACAAATTTGATTTCCTCACCATTCTTGTCCTTCAACGATCTGAATCTTTCTTCAAGAGAATTCACAGAAACTGTTCTTCTTTGAGGGAAAACACCCAATGCGAAAGGTAAAGCAATCAATGAAGTAGCAAACACCAATCCAATATTTGCCAAGTTTTGAATACCGACACCTTTATTTTTCAAGATGGTCTTTTGTAATCTAACTAACACTAAAGGTGGAATGACCATAATTGGAGTAGCGTTAATAACTCTTGATGCAGCAGTTTCACCAACAGCTTGGAAAGCGGCACTTTTAGAGTGGCCTAATTCATTACCATCCTTATCAAAGACGGAGATACCTTTCTTCAATTCTTCACTTCTCATCAAGAAGACGTTGACAATACCAGCTGACACAACAGCTGCAAATGGAACAAGTCTGGTCAAGATCAATCTTGAGTTTGCTGAAATATTCTTGAGTCTTGGAACGATGGAGTTTAAACCTAATGCCACACCACATGATGCGGAAACAGCAAGGGCATAGTTTGTGATCAATTGTTGTGTTGTTAATGGATGAGATTTATTAGCGTTTGAGATGTTGATCGCAACGTTCAATGACTGGTTAGCAATTTGCCAAAAGACAGTACCAACATTACCTAAACCTGGGGTTAACATACCAGCGGTAACAACCAGGTTGGATAAGACGCAGGATGACATTCTAAATGGTAAAAGAACAGTTTCACCATCATCTGGATGGATAGATGAGTCTAAAACTCTCTTGGCTCTCCATAATTCTGGAGTCATGGATGGGATAACACCATTCTTGTAGTCCCAAACTAATCTTTTAGCATCTTCGATATCTCTTGATGTGTTTAACAACATAGAAGGGTCAGATATACCAGCACAATGCTTGACTCTGCCAATGTAGGTAGTTAGATCATATTGGGAAGCTGGTAAAGGGACAGGGCCTGGAATCGCGGAAGCCATGACTATTAGAATATTATGATAATGTGAAAAAGAGGTTGGTCGTACAATATTAACTAAGATCTTTTACCTTTATCCAGTAGATTTGCAGTGAAAAATTTTGAATATCTTTTTTTTTCACAATCAAATTTGAGATTTCGACGAAAATTTGGGAAAAAAGAGACTGGGCTGTGCACGGCTGTCCAGTTCCGCAGTTTGGGAGTGTGGGGTGGGCGGCCATTGCCAGAGAGAGAGAGCTTGCGAGTCGACAAATGATACTTTGAGATACAGGATGTAATAGTCTAGTTATTATGAAGCTCTATTAAAAGTTGCAATAAGAAAATATTAGTGATTATTATTTTTGGTTACTCATCGGATATATGAAGTATACTATGAGAATATCCTAGCTCATTGGATACCGTTCAACTCCTTGTGCTTAGCAATGATCTTTTGAGCCATGTCGACCAAACCTTCAGCCAAGATGTCTGGAGTACCAAACACTTCACTACATGGTTCAAGCTCATGAACATTGGACCAAGCAGTGATGAATCCACCTTGCTTAGCAGCGATGGAATCCCACATGTGAGCAGCAGCAAAGAAGGCATCATTACCAGATGATGGAATCATGTTGGCGATATATTTATAAACAGTAGCTTCTGGCTTACCAGCACCGATCGAATCACAAGAGATCAAATTTTCATCAGGCATATAAACACCGGATCTCTTGAAGTAACCAGCAACTCTTTCATGAGAAGCATCGGTCAAACACCAAATTGTGAAACCATAATCTCTCAACATTTTGAACATTTCCTTCAATTCTGGTCTACCTTCTAATGTGAACCATGCAGCGTAAATGAATTCAATATCTTCTTCGGATGCATACTTTCTTGGTTCCTTAATACCAGCATAAAACAAAGAACGGTAGAAAGTGTAATGGAAAATGTCTTGGAAAGTTTGATATTGGCCACATTGAGAAAGGTAGGAGTAATCTCTTTCACAACCAGCTAACCAGAAAAAGAAGAAAAATCTTGGATCAATCTTGCTCTTTTCAAATCTGTCACCTAAACGTTCAGCAATGGCTGTGATAACGTTATCGTAGGAAATACAGGTTCCAACAATGTCAAACACAATATCAGGCATTTTTTAATAGTTTTTGAAATGAGATAGGGGATATATGTAAAAATCTCTGCTAAATTTCAAGCTTTTTGGTTTTCTACATTAACTAAACCTTTCAAATTTGCAACACTGGATACTTGACCATTTAAATGAATTGGTTTCCAACGAACACACTCGAAGCGCAAATATGCCAACCTCTCTCAACAGGAATCGCGGTGTTTTTTGGTTTTCTGGCATTTCCTTTTCGGCTATTCTGAAATCGGCAGATTCCCCCCTTATCGCCTAGCCCTCCCTCCACCAGGGAATGCTGCCTCGCTTGCACTCACTCTCAGCTTTAGCCGGATCATGGGGATGTTCTGGTTTTGGATTGACTGGAAGGTTGGATGGAAATACTGTGATTCAAGTGATAGTTGGATACAATAGTGTTCGCTGAACTTTTTAGAGGTAAGCTACCGAGTAGGACACTCGAGGATTAATAGAAGAGGAAATTATGGATCTAATGGTAATTCTGGTGTTGATTCCGAGAAGCAACTAGTGAGATGCTTGAATATGGTTTGATACTGTGCATTACAGTTTATGTTGAGTCATAGAGCTCTTCATGTTCTCCTCCGTACTCCACTATTCTGCGAGGCATCCAGCTTGCTCTGGTGCCTCTATGAAATTTTGAGAATTTATATGTGGTACAATCCAGTACTAAGAAGCGAGCGATGTATATACTTACATAAGAACTGATTAAAACGAGAAACAAAGAAATAGCTTGAAATCAAAGAAGGGTCAAGGGTAGAGTCGGAGAAATCTCAAATATAGAAGTGAATATCAATTCCCGACATTCGCGAGAAGATATAGATAGACCAACTAAAGCTTTGGCTTTTCTGAAGTTGGAGTTCCCAAGTTCTTAAGAATCACATTCTTAGTATTAGTCATACGATCATTGGTGATTTTGAAAGATGATGGGATATCCATTTTTTTCGTTTTCCCATTGATGACTTTTGCCAATGCCTTTGCAGATAATAACACACGTGGCATACCATGGCCATGGAAACCAGCAATGATAAACTTGTTTTTGTCGCCTGGTAATTCACCAACATAAGGTAATCCATCATCTGTATAACCTAAGATACCACTCCAAACATAATCAGCCTTTTCATCAAAATCTTTCCAGGTGTAAAAATGATTCTTCATATAGTCATCAAAATACTCTTTGGTGTTTGGAATTAAATCACTATCGTCAACAACATTGTAAAACAAATCTTTGAAAGGAAATATATGTTTCTTTGCACCACCAACAATAACAGAACCATCTGGACGATTGATGAGATAATCACCATCGGCACCGCCGTATCTGATCCCATAAGTGTTTGTCAAATGTGGAGTACGTTTGGATGGATCCGCAGAAATGATATGACTGCAGGCACCTTTGATTGGCACGATTTTGTTTTCAAATTTAGGTTCAACAGAAGCTGTGTATGCATTGGTGGCAATAATCAATTGCTTAGTCACAATATCACCTCTATCAGTTTTGACCAAATAGCTTCCATTTGATAATTTCTTAGTACCCAAGACAGGAGTGTTTGTTTGTAGATTTAAACCTCTTGCGACACATTTCTTCAAAATAGAAACCATCAGCTTATAAGGCCACAGCTGACCAGCTGTGTATGTCAAACAAACTGGAGAATCTTCACTTTTGGAAATAACTCTTGCCTCTTCTCCAAATTTGATTTGAACATCTTCCTTACAAGTAATGTATGGGTTTGTGATCATATCATAATAGTTTGAGATGGCGTCATCGGCAGCCTTTTTACTCAAATGGATGTCACAGGCTCTTGTCAGAACAAAGTCACATGGAATGTTTTCCTTCTCGATAAGCTCTTTGAATGCCTTGAGATGAGCATGCTCGAAGTTAATGATCTCAGCAGCACCTTTTTCACCATATTTAGATTTGAAACTCTTATGGGCATAGTATAAATCTGGCTTCAAATGACCACCATTTCTTGCAGTTGCACCACTGCAAACATTTCTAGCTTCCAGCATTAACATTGATGGAGTTTTCTTCTGGGATTGGCCTTCTTGTAGAAAATGTGCAGTTGTAGTACCAGCATAACCAGAACCAATGATTAATATATCCACTTCCTTAGGTAGATCAGGAGTGCTTCTCAACGTGGCAAACCCTTCGTCGTCATCCTCTGCTGTTAACCAGAATGATTTCATTCCATTTGGAACAGGTAGAAATTTGGAACTCATATTATATTATTCTTCGTGTAGATTTGATTGTATGTTTGGTCTGGTAGAGGTTAGATCGTGATAATTCTGATGGATTTGATACAAGGGATCGATGTTCTTATATCGCAAGAAAGTAGTAGATTCCAGCTATATTGAACGTACGATATTGTGGTGTGATTCTGAATAACTGGTCAGCTATGAAGGATGAAACGGTTGTTTGATCACCATGAAGTGTTGACACAGAGGGAGAGAGATTGCCAGAAGCGGAGTTTGTGGTCAGAGAATCAAATAAATTAACTCAATTGGTTCGTATTTTTGGAACAGCCGACAACCAAGCAGTAGGATACCTGGTCGGATATTCCATATTGATAAACTTTTGAGAGGTTTTGAAATTCACTTTCCGGTTAATCCAGTGATCTTGGCAAACCAAACATAAGTGAGGTTGGATTGTCTGTGTAGAAGCCCATTAGTTTTGTTGTTTATCTTGTTGAAGTGGATACTGACGTGCACAAATTCTGTCCCTTTGAGTATGCCCTTATGTGTATTGGAATGGCACCATCCAGAGTATTACTGGAGCCAGCTGGAACAACACTCAGTGCAGACAAGGTACAACACCTCACCAAAGCAGACGGGTGTTGGAATGGAATGGGATCTGCCGCGCTGCGAGTCTTTTGAGATTTGGCGATCCGACGCCAAAAACCGACAATTCTGCTTTAGGCGAACGCCAGGAGGTCCACAAGTGCTGAGACTGTTGACTGCTCAGCTTGTTGAACTTGTGGGCTGGTTTTTGGGATCATCACAGCACACATAACCTCGAATGGCGTCAAATCGCATATCCTGTCAAGTTGAACTCCATGGCAGAAAGCACGATATCTGTTTCATACCTGCATGAACTAGATTGCCTTGAATGAAGTCCTGATAATCATTTACGGTGTTCCACGAGTCACTCTCTCTATTACAAATCATGTACAGCTAACTTATATGAAGATTAATCATACATACTTGACATCAATATCGTAAGAAACAGAGTCTACCTTTCTTTCTGCTCTTTGAGATCTAAACTACTCGACCGAAAATTATGATACATTAGTTTACTGTTTTACATATGTGTTTTCATGTTGCTATCTATTAGAAGCTTATACGCATGCTGAGCAAAATAAACTGTCAACTAAATATAGATAGAGTGCTAGTGGAAGACAAGTGGTAAATCTACCAACCAAAAGATTCTGTGTGTAGATAAATCTCTTCAACATTGTTACCTTTGAGAACTTCACTTTGGAACGATGCAACTGAGTTTCCCACGGTTTCCTTCAGTGTTTCCGAACCAGACACAATGAAGATGTTCTTTAGCGCTAAACTTTCTTTGATTGAGAGCATGATATCCTTGATATTTGGTTTCCCGTTGAAAAATTCAATAGCCTGTTTTATCGTAACTGTATCTTTGTCTTTCTCATCACCGTCACTGTCAGATGTATCGCTTGGGCTTTCGATTGTTTTGAAAATGGTTTCCAGTTTCAGGTTTGCCTTGTCATCTTGTGATGCATTTGTTGAGTATATGTTGATCTTTAAAGTACCATTGATGAAGTAATCCTTTGGAGCAATGGACACCAGTTGGCATATTTCTGGGTAGATCCACTCAACACTATCATCATCTCTGATGATCCAATCCATTCTGATAGCGCTAACTCTAGAGCTACCAACTTTCATGTCCTTCACAGTCTGCAGCAAAAACGGTAAGATGGCAGAGATACCTGTACCACTTGCAACCAGATACATGGAATCAAAAGAGTTGAAATCTCTCTCGCAGCCTCCATATGGACCATCTAAGAGAACCTTGCTTTTAAGAAATCCGGTTTCAGGAAGCAGCTTATAAAGTCCCCTGGTAAGACCTTGCATTGGCTTCACAATCATTTTGATTTTGCCATTATCACTTGGCTCATATAGGGATAGAATTGAAAATGGATGGTTGTCCAAAACATGGGAGCCCGGAAATCTTAAGAACACATGCTGTCCTGGAACCCAAAAGAACTCGTTTGTATTCTCAACCAACACCTGGTAACATTCATTTGAGCTACTACCTTCATATTTCCCTATTTCACACGGATTGGCCTTCAAAAAACCTTTATTTGGTTTCAAAAAACTCTTAACAACCGCCCTATATATCAGCTGACTGATCCAAATGACAATAGTGGCAATCATGTAATTATTAGAATCAAACTCGTCATAAACGTGATAAAATAAACTGATGTAAAATCCCAAACCGCATATCCAATGCAATTGCACAAAGAGCTCATAGAAATGATTACGTAGATATGGGTGTGACAGGATACACAGGATAGTCATGAAGACAAGTGGTGGGATTCCATTCACAAAATATGAATTATTTTTCTGCATGTATGCCAGTCTGGCAATACCTCCCTCCTGAGAAGATTGGAAATAGAATGGAGCAGTATGAATCCATGCGGCGATATAACTGATAATCGAAACCCAACGATGATAAACATTAATCTTTTCGTAGCTGATACCGGTTAATCCACTAACCATGTTTGACTTTCCAGACAACACAAAAATGATTGGAACCAGAGCGGTAGACTCTATACCGGCTCTGATTGCAAGAGGTGGACTACCAAAACCTCTGCAACCACGATACCAAAAATGCGGGATCAAAGTATAGCATAGGAAATATAGTAATCCTGCTGT